>JAUTXW010003831.1:0-115000 GCA_030620095.1 Kuschelorhynchus macadamiae | reverse complement strand
ATAAATAAAAACAATTAGGTATAACGGCACGCACTAAAATTATTAAAACATTTATTTAAAATAGTACAGTACATACCTTGAGAAAGATGTTCTTTTACCTTGCTTGGCAGTGTGGAGGTAAGTGATACACTGGTTAAAGAATTCTATTGTTTTTTTTTTTTATATATATATATCCTTTAGTTTTTTTGATTATATTAACAATGTAGAACTATTTGTGGATACGGGTTGTTTTAAAAGTATTTGTGTGAGTCTGACAGTATACAGTATGTATTTATGATTGATGGAAAATAGTTTATAACAATTGAATTAAATTAGATTGTGATATATTTGGCTGAGATTGTCAATGTCTTTCCGATCGTTTACTGTATTTTTTTCTTTCTTTATCTCCACCATTTCTTTGAATGTCAGTTTATGGTAATGTTGTTCTTTTGAAAAGACCGTTGTACTCGAAAAATCAAATTCATGTTTCATGTCTCTTTCATGTTTATGTAGTGCTGTGGAAGCATTTTTTGTATATTTATGCCCATTTAGTCTATTTGATAGGTATTGTGTGGTCATGCCTATATATTTTTTGGGGCAGTTTAGGCAGGGAATGCTATAAACTACGTTTGATTGTTTTTTAATTGGTGTCTGACTTTTTAGTGGTGTATATAAAGATTTAAGGGTATTGTTAGATTTGTGGCATACGGTTATGTCGTGTTTACCGAGAATGTGTTTAATCTTTTCAGAAAGACCTTCAGTGTATGGTAAAGATATGTATGTAGTTGTTTTATTGTTGTCATGATTATTTACAATATGTTTTGTGGCATTGTATAATTTTTGGGTTCTTCGCTTTATAATTCGTTCGATGGCTTTTAATGGGAAATGATTTTTTAAGAGAGTATTTTTAACTTTATTTAGAATGTCAACTCGGTATATAGGTGATGTTAGTGTTAGTGCACGGTCATTATTAATTATAATTCCAGTCACCCAAAATGTCAAAAAAACTCCGTGATGATAGGAGTAGTTTTGCATTTGACGAGTAATTGTATCTAGAAAGTTTAATGAAATGGGTCCTAATGATCCCGTGACCCTGAAAAAATTCAGACTAATAGAAACAAATTTTGTCAATTATAATACTGTAAAAGCACCCAGAACCGAGAACAAATATGTTACAGCTAATGAAGAAAATGAGGTAACCGTTTTAGCTTACTTTTATGTGTTTCCACACGCTTCATTTGCTTCAGCAAAAAACGATTTGGGTATATCACGCATGTCAATTGACAGAATTTTGCTACAATATGCATAATTACAAAGCGATCACGATTCAAGCTCTTCAGCCTGATGATCCTTCAAAACGACTTGAATTTTGTAAGATGCTGTGGATTGGTTCACAAGAAAACCCAAAGTTTCTTAAAAACATTATTTGGACAGACGAAAGCAAGTTTACAAAAGGGCGAATAATTACAGAAAAAATCTTCATTTTTGGGCTAACGAAAATCAGTGGCGCCTCGCCAGGGGACGCGGGTGAAGCGCCGCTTCACCTACATTTTCTTATCAATTTAATTAAAAATAAAAATATTTTTAAAATATTAAGCATTTTATAATCTATATTTTTATTATAATAATGCAGTATGTTTTATATAAATTCACATTATTTACTTAATTATACCATTATTTTCTATCAAAAGTAGTACGTTATATACTCAAAAAATAATAATGACTTAAAAACGTAGGGCGCTGAAGGTCTTCAGTTCATAAGAGCGACCCGTTGAGCAGTAAAAAATTCTGCATCAGATTCCCCTTGCACGCCGGCTTTCCTGCTTAGATTTGTTTACCGCAGTTGCTATGGCAACGGGGAATATCTGTAAGCCAAATGGAGATGGGAGCGACATAAACTGCTGCTTTAGGCTGCAGGCGCTTGTTATAGAATTAATGTAAATGAGTGCGCTCGGATCTTGGGAGGCCGAAGCAGTTTTGTATCAATCGAATCGAAACTAACTTACGATATAGGTACATAACTAGTATTTAAGAACAAAAAAATATATTTAAAATCTTATAAATTCATATTATTTCCCCTTGGTATTAAAAAACGCTCCAAAGCTATGGATAATTAATATCATAAAAAGGTTAAAAAAATAGCCATTTTGGGCGTGGCGCCCCGAAAAATTTTCCCCAGCGGCGCTATCCCTTTAACTACCTGCGCTTCACCTGTTCTTATATCCACGAGCCGCTACGGACAAAAATCCCCATTTCGTTAAACAAAGAAATTTTCAATAAAAATTTAATATTAATGTATTCTGTTTGCTTATAGACAACAAAATTGCTTTGTGCCTGTATGATGAAAACCTAACTGGTATGAAATACATGGACATATTAAGTAAGACAGTTTCGAATTTTGTGGAAAACCCCCCTCTGGAGACTTTACGAAATTGCTTTTATCAATTAGATGGAGCACCAGCCCACTGCACACATGAAGTTGCTGCGATGCTATTCAACATGTTCGAAGAAAGATGGATTGGCTAAGAAGGCCCATGGAAATGGCCTCCGAGGTCTCCAGATCTTACCCCGCTCGATTTTTATCTCTGGGGTAACATCAAAGAAATTGTGTATAGGACGCCCATCACAATTAAGGAAGATCTGGAAAATAGTGTCAGTTTTTTTATAAATTAATTCCATGGACGATTATTAAGAGAAATTATTATATATTTCGTTATAGGTCCAAAACTATCGAAGATTGATATAGGAACACCTAATATCATTGTATAGTAAATTTTATTCCCAATTAAAAAAATAATAATAAAATACAGGGTGTTTCATTTAAATTTTTTGTATAATCTTTACTTTTATGTTCTATTAAAAACTCATTTTTTGTAAACACCCTGTATGCGACATCTTAAGTCTCGTATCATATTATGATACAACAGCCTAATAAGGAACCGTATCCGAAATTTAACTTTGCCATTTAGAGTGGTAACGAAAAAAGAAAAGTTTTTTGTTCAGACCTGTTTGTTGCAAATTTATAAAAAAATAATTTTTGTTATCAAAACGGCACAAGATAGGTATACTACATATTACACAAAACACTTTTAAACTGTTATGAAGAAACAAAAAATGAAATAATATACAGGGTATCTCATTTAAAAAACCAAAGTTCATATCTGCTTCTAGGTAATCTGACAACCCTGTATTGTCAAAAATATTTTGAAAATAAAGATCAAGGTTTTCGATTTCGAGAAACTTCTAATAGGCCACTTTATTTGGGATATATATATATATATCCTTTTTTTTGTCATAAAAATTCATCCAAAGTATATATAAGGTTATTTTTACAAAATTATGTTTTATATATAATTCAAAAAAACGTAATTTGGATTTATGTCCTAAATAGTTACGAACAATAGATAGTTTTTTGTCTCCTGTAAAATTTGCTTTTATGGAGTTAGCAGTTTAACTCTCTTAACTGATAATTCAAATTAAAATAATAATAAATTAAATTCTCGTGTTTTGTTCCTTAGCCGGTTTTGTTTGATTAACCATTAAATTTTTATTTCTGTTTATAGCTATTTTCTGGGGTCTAGTATAGTACCGTTATTCGGTATCATGTATCATACAACTGCAGTCTGTCGCTTCTCAACCAAATATTTTCCATATTTAAAGATTCTGAAAATTTCTTAGATAGCATAAAAGTGTCGTAAACGACAACCAATAATGTCCAGTTTATAACGCCTTTTAGTTTCTAATTTAAGATTTAAGCGTGTTTGTAATGTAGCCAATAAAAAGAAATAAAGATAAATATTCTATCAACAATTCCTTATACATTTGAATAAAGGAAATTTTATAGGAACGACTGTGCTTGTTTATGTTTACAGCACCTTTATACATAATTATTCAATAAATAAATAGATGTGACCAGGAACATAAATATTAAATAATTGCAGATATCAAGATTATTGGCCTAAACAAAATGAAGCACGGAGGTAAGATTCACATGTAGCAGTACAAAAATATATATACAGGATGTTTCAATGTTTTCTAAGTAATGATATATGTAAGAGAATGATTCCTAAAATGGGTTTATGAAGAGAATATTATTTTCATAGTTATCGTGAACAATTTTGTTTTTAAGAAACAGGGCGTTATTTTTTTATAAACAAATATGTTTTTGTAAATATATGTAAAATGGTAATGATTATTTTTAACTCAATAAAATTTAATAAATCATAAAGAGGCATTTTCTCATTCAATACATTTAAATTAATGTTTTCAAGCCAAGCCGCTTAAGAATAGAGAATCAAACGTACAAGATTAAACTTAAAGCCGGCTTAGAACACACTCAAGCCAAAAATATTTTAGTGGTGTGCATAATTTGCTCTCCAGAATAAAAAACGTGCTACCATCTTAATTTATTGAAAGGGTTGACTTAAACCAAGCCGGTTCGTTTTGCGACATAAACGTTTTAAGCCGACTTGGAATCAGCTGATCTCCAACTTGAAGTATGGTGTCCTGTAATTATAGTCAAGTGTTACAATTTTTGACTTTTCGCTTTGTATGTATTTTGTTTATTTGGTATTGAAAATAAACTTTAATCTTATAATTATTTATAATTTCAGGCCTTTTAAAACATGAAGATAAATCAGTAAGTCACTTCAGCGTTTTTTTTAAATTCAAGTCAAGTTCAAATCGGCTTCACTTACAAGCTGGCTTGAAAACGTTCATATAACGGTAGTCATTGGTATAAAATTGTATTTTAAATGTATTTAAATTTAAATAAAACAATACTTGAATAAGATAATATCTATATATTTACAACACTAAGCCAGATTTTGCAACAAGTTCGTAAAAGAGTTGTACTGCACCAATTTACACGATTTTTTTTAAATGATCGTCTAGTTATTGAGACCTTTCAACAATATTTTTTGTATTGTTTTATTGTGTATTTTTTCTATAAAACCAATGAATTTTTCTTCAATAACATTTCTGGATGATGTGGTGAATGCGCTTCATATTCCTATAGTTTCACTGGAAACTCATCGCGCCATCTAACGGAAAAGGTTATTTTAAACGAGGTGCTGAACAATTAATTTTAATAACAGATATTTTCATAGGAAATTCTGACTAGAAGCAAGATTGTTGTGTTAATCTAAGCTCCTTCAAATTGCACTTTTAAAACCGTTTATAGCCAATTCGTGCAAATATGAACATTTAGTTTTACGTGAATTGCACTCTTACATTTAAGAAATGGTAAAAAGACAATTAAAAATCTGTGATAAATAACTTTTTACCTAACACACATCTTAGCAATTAATAAATTGTGTTTTTAAAATTTTCCGCCATCTCGAATAGCAAAATCGATTTATTAGTTATTAGACATGCAGAAGCGATTGCACCTAAAGATTTTCTAAAATGTTACAATAAAAAAATGTCTCTTATGTAGCGAATATTATCGGGGACACTGTATAAATAGTGCCACCTAATACTTATCTATACCGGTGCGTATACTTATACTATACTTATATATATCGGTCGAATGGAGAACCCCTTCATTTTTAAACTCTGTTTAAAATAAATGCACCGAAGCAGTTATCAACTTTAAATATAAGTACACTTACTTATACTAACTAACGACAAATTTAGCACAATAAAACAACCATAACGCAAGAATGATGAAGAATAGTTTCAGAAGAAATTACAGTCATAAGTCATAAAGCTGCTTAGTTTAAACGACACTTTTACATTAACGTCAGACAAATAAATCATTTTGAATCAGTTTATTAGTCTGTTTTTTTTTCACATTTTCTACTACTTTCTGATCTACGATGTATATAGGGCTGCCACCTTCTAGAAATTCCAATCTGGGATACCAAAGAAAAAACAACTACCTATCAACTGATGACTAAATAAAAACGTCCTAATCTTGAAGGCTGATCAGACCAACAATACAAAAAAATGGAATTCACCTTGAACACATCCCCGGTGGCCTGGAAATTGAAGAAAGAGTGATAGATGTTAAAATAAAACACTACGTATCTTTTATATTAAAGTAATGTTTTTTTGCAATATTTTATCTATGATTCTGTATAACCTGCAATTCCAGGATAATCCCGTGTACCGAGTGAATTATATTTTGGCCTGGACAACCGGTCCTCAATCGGAAATAATTCCGGCCAAATCGGGACGGGTACGGGTGGTATCCCTAAATTACTATACGATACGAACAAAGGTAAAAATACAGCACGAACCCTTTTCACTGACCAGTTGGTACATCAAAGATTTTGTTCGTTGCTTGTCTGGATTTACGAGTTATCATATAGTATCAAAAAGTCCTCCTTTTTGAAAGAAACTATTTCTTCCTCCGTTTGTCATTAATCGTGTGGTCACACACAATGGGTATTTCGTGGGTTTTTGTAAGCTTTTGTGGGCTTAAAATTTTAAATATTCCGCCATAATGAAAACCGCTGATCCATAAATATTGAACAGGGCGTTGTTAGTTTGGTCACTTTTAGCATGATCTCGTCTTATAGGTTTAAAATTAATTCATATTATAGTTATATTAATGCTATGGGTGTGAATGGATTTTTCATCCCCTTCCAAAGTGGATTAAATTAATTAACATGCATATACAGTTCGCGTGACAATACAATATGACACTTTCGTATATAAAAATCCAAGATTGCTGCTGCAATAAGTCAGACAAGTATTTTCATTTGCAGAATTTGGGAAAAACGGTATCTGATAATATTTAGAAGCGCAAATTATGAATTTTTAATCAATATTTCGAAATTCAAAATGGCACGCCGCACAGTGGATCGAGCCAATGTATTTAGATGGACATACAGCAATTATGCAAAATTCCTAACTTGATATATATTTTTAAATAAATATCTTCTAAAAACATCAAATTTGTTTGAAATAATTCTTACTTTTTTTTTGACAACTTAATAAGTAATACACGGGGTGTTTTCTGAGAAGAAAATTATTTTTTTGATTTTCCTATTAAACTGACTATTGCAAATTAAACGGCATAATTTCGTAATTAAACAAAAACTTATATTATTTTTTATAGTTTTATTCTATGTGATATATGAGCTTGCAAATTGCATAGTTACTTTAATATCAACACTTATTTAGCACCAATGATTTTTAAAAGTTTTCTACGATACGTGTATTGCATAAAACTAAAATTTATCTTGACTTTTAAAAAAATGCTTAAATATGCATAAACTTCTTTTATATCTGTTATTGAGTTCAAAGGTTTCTTAAAACAAATATAAAAAGATTGGCCGCCACTAAGCGCCTATTTGGAGTTTATAGGTCGTAGAGTGCCTTGGCGCATAGTGGGCTTTGGAGAAATTGTTTACATTATCACAGTATATGAGCTGTCAAAAATTGTATTACTTATTTTTTTGGTGCGTGCATTATAAAATACGTTTAATTAATTCATTTCAAGTAAAATATGGAAGAACTAAGAAGTAACTTTAATTTATTTACACAATTAAGATCGTTGGACGTTAGTTTAAGTGACTTTAAAACTTTACTGAGTGTTACCGTGAAAAAACTTAATTTGGACAATTTGAGTGAAACGGAGACTTGCGTTTTAAGTGAGTGCCTAAGAAAATTTTGTCTAAATGTGTCAAAAAGATGGAGAGAATGTAACCGTACGTATGATTACTTTTTAAAGAAAAACGAATTGTGGATTAAACGAGACTTTGCTTGGCCTCGTTTTGTCTTAATGTCTCAGTCAATAAAACCGGCATCAAATATTTTACAGAAAAAACGAAAGAGGTTTGAAGATCTTTCGTTAAGGCAAAAGAAAAGAAGAACGAATTTCCTGAAGCAAGAAAACGTGGAAGAATTATCTTTTGCCATAACTACCAAAATGAGCAATTGTAAAAATGAAGATATAAATAAAATATTTAAATTTTTATCTCAACATCCCCAACACGTAGAAAAAGTAAGACATTTTTGTGAAAACATTCAGAAGTATCACAAGCATTCCTACTCAAAGGAAAAGTCACTAGCAATATACGTTTCCTTAAAACTTTCAAAAAATAACTACTTTACTTTACGAAGATCTGCTGAGCTAGAAGGTTGTTTCCTGTATCCGTCATATTACCAGGTTCAACACAACTCCACAAAGTTCCATTATGATTACCGATACGTTTGCGCGAATTAGTTTGCAGTCCCTTTTGGATCACACAGTTAGGAGAATTCTAGAATCATTAGAGAATAGTGTCACTGGCAGACTCACTCTTTTTGGTAAATGTGGATTTGATGGCGCTTCTGGCCAATCTAACTACAAGCAAAATTTTCAAAACAGTGAATCGGATGACTCAAGTATTTTTATGACCGCGTATGTTCCACTTAAATTGGTTTTTCTAACGAGGAGTCAATTGTTGTTTGGAAAATCCACGGCCATCATCACCGTTTTACTGTCGCCCAATTAACTTTCAGTTTATAAAAGAATCTAAAGAGGTAATAAATAACGCATGGGAATCTTTAAAAGATGAAATCAATCTACTGGATGATACAGAACTTTCTGAAACTACGTCTATAAAACACACAATTTTTTTAACAATGATCGATGGTAAAATTTGTTCTACAATAGCAGGATCAAAATCCACAACGAATTGCTATATTTGTGGAGCAAAACCTACAGAAATGAACAATTTGGATTTAATAGCTCGTAAAGTACCAATTCAGGAGTATTACAAATTAGGAATGTCCTCGCTACACGCATGGATACGAACTTTTGAATGTTTGCTCCATATTTCGTACAATATGAGATTTAAGAAATGGTCAGCAAGAACCATAGAAGAAAAAAATATGAAGAAAAAAACCAAAATGATTATTCAAGAAAGGTTTAAAAGGGAATTGGGACTAAACGTTGATATGGTGAAACAAGGATTTGGCACAACCAATGACGGTAACACAGCAAGAAAGTTTTTCAGAAATACTACAAAATCTGCGGAAATTACCGGTTTGGATACTCATTTAGTCAAAAGATTTTACGTCATACTACAGGCTATAGTCTTCTGGTCGCAACATAGATGTTAACGCATTTCACAACTATGCAAAACAAACCGCCCAGCTATATGTTAGATTATACAGCTGGTACTATATGCCAGCTACGGTCCATAAGATCTTATTTCATGGGGCTGAAATAATTAGAGATGTATTTATACCTATTGGGCACCTTTCAGAGGAAGCAGCAGAAGCTAGAAATAAAGACTTCAGAAAGTATAGAGAGCTCAGATCCCGGAAATGCAACAGAAAATTTACCAACGAAGATATATTAAACAATTTACTAATTTCATCTGATCCAGTTATTTCTAATCTCCGACCAATTAGAAATTAAATAAATGTTGACAACTTACAACCAGAAGTATTGTTGCTACTAGATAGTACTAAAAATGAAGAATATGCTTTGTAGTAAATTGTGTACTTGTTATTATTTAGATAATATAAGCTTTGACTGACAGCTTTCTACGTTATTGGTGTTTAAGTTTGTTTCTACCTTATTATATATTTTGTGTTATTCACTGCAAAGTTTTTTATTTGGAACAGATTGCTGCTGGAAGAATTCCCTTGAGGTAAAGTAGAATTTATTTAAAATAATAATTTAAATTCGAATTAATGCTTTATATGAGATATCCTTTGTATTGTGAAAATTAAAAATCCAGCAGCAATGAGCAGCTTCTCAATCAAAAATAATTTTCTGCTATACTTAGTGTTTGTAAATCGATTCGTTCTATACAGGAATTCTCTTAAATTTAATAAAATCGGACCATATTTATGGTAGTACAATGTAGGCCACTAAGAACTCATAAGTTTTTTTTATTTGAATTTTTTTTTTAAATGGGAGCATTTTGAATTGGATATATTTGGGATATTTTAATTCGAAGTTTTCTTAATAATATTTTTCCCGAATACTTTCAATTAAAGTAATCTCCTTTTGAATGATTTTTTTGCTTAACCTGTATAAAGGTTGCTTGATTTGCAACCATTTCAAGTATACTTAATATGGTTTTCAAATATGTATATACACGAATTTATGACAGTATTTCGATTTGTATAGGGTTACTAATAAAGATTTCCTCTGTGTACCGTATCTACTTAGTGGACCACATTATATTAAAACGCCTCGTATATCAAGTGCTTAATATTTACATTGGACGTCAACGATATTTTATTGACGAAGGTCTAATTTTAACTCCCAAATGTACATTTTTAACATTTTTTTACTAGATCCACAATTTTTTTTGCAAAACATAATTGGACACTGTTGTTAGACGAACGCCACTGGTGGAACTGAAAAAATATTTAATCAGAAAAAATGAATTTTTGTGTTGTCATAACATGTAACAAAACTTAATACACTATTTATTACGCTTTTGAAGTATTTTAAAAAATCCAAAAAGACAGTGCATTATTCAACGCCCTGTATTTCGATTTTGAAAAAAATCAAATTTGGGACTGAATTTAAATCTTTAAAGGTTGTTTGGTTTCAAAATGGTCAAAATTATCCAAATCACACTAATAGTTCTAAAACAACAGCCAATGTCCATATTTCCCTATACCTCGTTCCACTGTGCGCCGGCGCAATCATAGCGGACGAATTTTCTCTATTGTGCAGATTCGACTGGACCACGATATCTAGGGGTATTTAGGAGTGTAGGTATCAATTTTCTTTAGTAAACAATTGACATGCCGGTGCCAACATGGCTGACGAATTTTGTTATTTAAAAATCGATATTTGGGGGAATTTTAAGAGTGCAAATTATGAATATTTAGTTAGCATTTTAAAATTCAAAATGACGGCATTTAAATATTCAAAACGGCGCGGACCAATACATGAGATAACAAATTTTCTAACTAAAAATTATAAAATAAATGATATATTAAAAAAAACTAAAAACGAGACTTATAAAAGGGATGACCTGGTAACATTTTGGTAAGAATCAAATATGGCGGAACAAAATGGCGGCCTAGTGAAATGTTAAAAAGTTACTAAAACAACTACTAGCCCAATTTACCTTAAATTTTACTCAAAAATTAAGTACGAGTTTAAAATTGCAGAACAAAATCTTGGTCAAATAAAATGTTTATAATCGTGAAAAATCACCATCCCAGGTTTTATCCATATCTTCACATTTTAGAGTTTCTGGATATAAAAAAAAACATGTTTTCTCAATACCGTCGGTATGTCTGTCGATCTGTTTGCCTGTCTGATGTTATCGAAATAGCCAAAAAACTATTTACACGATTGGCTTTAAATTTTGTTCGATAATTAAGAGTCACATGGGGATGACTGATAACATTTTGGTCAAGTGTTGAAGAAAAATTAATTCGTTTTGAACTGGATATAAAATCTTCTATAGAGACCCTAAATATTGAAATAGCATCTCTACGTTCAGAAGTTTATAACAATAAACACCATTTTCAGGAAGTAAATAAAATAAACAATAACAAAAACTTAAAGTCTCGTGGAACTCCACAGGATAATCAACGAGACGTTCAAACTAAAATGTTAAATCTTTTTCAAATACCATTAAGCATCGAAATATCCTAACATGACGTTAATTTTGTTATCGTATTAAAAAAAGGACGATACGAGTAAAAAAATAATAACAAGAAATCGACATATAGCCTCCGCCGTGATAGTCGAAATTGTTACACAGTTGCGATGAAATGAAATTTTCTTGGGGAAAAAACAGTTAAAAGGATTTCGTAGCTTGTGAGGTGCTAATATGTTCTCAGTTGGATTAGTTCATGAAAGTGCGTGAAAAATTAAAAATTCAGTTTTGAACCATTAGAGATAACATTTTTGTATTACATAATAACAAAAATGTTTAGATTAAGGATGAACAAGGCTTACAAAACTATATATAGGTTTGAGCGGAGCAATGAAAAATTCACACATTCAAGTTATCGGGCTAAAAAACTTTTATAAGAGGAGAGTTTTAATTTTTTTTTCTTAAATTTCTGTCCTACTGTTTTCTGATAATTTTGCTTGTATAATATAATATGAAAATTATAATATGGTGTAATATGGTACATTAAAAATTGGCCATATAAATATTAGATCGTGAATTCCCAGTCTGCAAGATATTTAACAATTTATTTCTAATGAAGATATTGATATTTTTGGAATTTCTGAAACATGGCAAAATGAAGGAATTGAGTTTAACGAAGTGAAAATTGCAGGCAGGCGGAGGTGTTAGGTTATATATCAAAAGATCTTACAAATTCCACTTGTTGACTAACGAGTTTACGGCGAGTGAAAACTTTGAAAAAGTGTGGGTAAAAATGCGCGTTTAAAATATTAATTATATATTTGGTTGTATATATACAACCACCATCGTATAAAATGGCGGATTTTTTAAATGATTTCGATAATGTTTTAACATCAATTTGTATACAGTATGATAAACTCTGTTTTAAAATTTGGTTTCTAATGATGTAACAGAGTTTAGTTCAGTGATTGAAACGTTGGGCCTTTTGCAAAAAATGTTCAGTCCCACTCGTATTACGTCTACATCAAGCACTTTAACTGACCTTGTTTTGGTATCTAATGACATCACAATTATAAACAGTGACACGTTGTCAGGACCAAGAGTCTCTGATCATGAATTCATTTTTGTGAATATTATAAAATTATAGTGATATGAAAAGTATTAATGTTCAGCAGTTTAATTATGATTTGCAATCAATATCGTGGCGCAATTTTTTTGATATACGTGACATAATCGGTAAAGTAAATTTTATAAATGAAAATTTAAACATATTGTTAGGTCTTAGATAAGAATATTAAAAACATATCAACCGTGGTTGAAAGGTGCAAAGGCCATAAGAAACTGCGTGACAGGGCTTTAAGTAAATAAATACAAGGGAGATAGAACTGACGCAAATAGACAGTATTATAAGTTCCTACGTAATTTAACCACTGCCACAATAAAAAAACAAAAAAAGCATTTTTAAATGCCAAGCTGTTTTTAGCAAATTATGTCTGGCAGGAGTTAAAGAATTACTGATCGGGAATTCAAAAAATAAAATTGAAATTCCTTCCGGATACAGTTACAGAACAACGCCATCTAACTAATTTGTGAAAACTAGAAAGTGTCACTCGTTCCGAGTTATTAAACACAAAGAAATTTTATTTAAAATATGCTTAAGCTCATATAGATAAAGATAAAGATTTCGAAGATATAGCCATTTAAAGTTTTCGTAAGTTAACAGATCCCCTTTTTTATTATGACTCATATGGTAATAAGTTTGGAACTAAAGTGATAGCCGCTTAGAAGCAAACCTTATTTGCATATTTCACAAGTATCCAGAGTCTCACAGTATTATTATTATTTATGTTTTTGAGAATCTCCTGTTTTTATTTAATGTTGTGATTGAGAAGTTACTGACCTTTCTCATTTGTTTATTACTTCTGAATCTGGTCATATATCAGGACTGTCCAATAAGTTCTTGGGGTACACTGATGAATTGAGTAGGTGGTTATGCCGCAATACTTTGGATATTTACTTCAGCTACTCATTTTATAATATGTTCAATATACTTTAATTATTATTTTTCATTTTCTTGTTAAAATTATGCCAAAAGTCAGGAATTGGTGTGAAAATTACATATTTTATTGAAATACCACTAGATTTCATCATTTTGGAACACACTATTTTTATTTTAATTTTAAAACAAGGACTTTCAAATTTTTATTTGCTTGGCTTTATATCAATCTAGTTGCTTGGAACGACTTACCGAAGCAATCAAAATAGGCGGATACAAGATTTTCTGCTCGGTGTCAGAAATATTATTGAGATGGAATCCGTTACGGGTAGAAAAAGGCCAATTTACCGATTTTTTTAGAATCAATATATTTCAATCCAAACCAGTCTAAAAAATACAATTTCTCATTAAAATTAACCTTCGATATTTAAAGTTTTGATATCTCTTATAGGAAAACCTATAGATATGGCACTAAGAATTTCTGAGGACCTTGTACACGTGGAAAATTTGATGTCGAATGAATATTATGTTAATGTCGGGGTAAATTGAAAGCAATATTTGATATAAGATCCTGAAGGAAGTGTAATATAAGCATGTTACCATTATCAAAAAGGTGCTAATTTTCATTAAGCAGGTATCAGCCACTGAAAACCACTAGTTTAAAAAATGTAGCTATAAATTAAATTACGATACTTTAGTGATTTGCAAAAATCAGCATATACATTTTTAAATTAAATATTTCGTTTGATGTGTTAAGTTAACGGCGGTTTTATAGTTTGGTAATTACGTTTCCTTTGATGATTGACGTTTATTAATAAACTATTTATGTATACATAATAGACCAAATTTTGTGGGCTGGTACTCTATTAAAATCCAATTTAATGTGTTGCGAGTTACAATTTTTTACGCGACTGGCGCAGTAATATTAAGATTCAATTCTGATAGAACAAGTTTTTTTTGTGTAAAACTGTTGCCGGTCAATTATGGTTTTATTAAATTTTAAACTACAAATTTATAAAATAAGCTTATTTCTATGTTCATCTTACTCATCGTACTAAGGCTTAGCCGAGACCGAGAGAGAGGCAAACGGAAAGTCAAGTGCAGGGCAAACTAAAATACGCATAGGAGGTTAGTTCAAAATTAATTGAACTATTGAAATTAAACGCTTCCTGATTTGCATGTGGTCGCGGAAACAGCAATTTTTTTGATCGAACTTCAGGAGAATCAGGAAGCAAGCCATTATTTTTATTGTGTCTCTTCTTTATCTGCCAAAATATAGCAGACAGACAACACTGTAAAAAATATGATAGTTTCTGTCAAGTTAAAACATTTTTATACTTCCGGCTTCCAATTTGTAATAGCTTTACCACAAATTATTACTTTCTGATGTATCAGTTAAAAAAGGAAATTCGTTACAATATGTGATAATATGATTCTACATGCAAACTGGGCATATACAGCTGCTGAAGCGTTCTTCGCGAAACTATTTCCATTAAATTTAGAATGGCTTCCATAGAGACGACTCTAAGCCTCCGTTCTTAAAAGCTTCCATGAAGATATTTGCTACCACATGTCGCAGCGGAGATCCCATGGTTGCTGTTGAGGTTTGTTCATAAAAAGTTCCTGTCGTCCAAAAGTAGTTCTATTTTCCACGAAATCTGTTTCTACTTTGAATGTGTGAGTCATATTCAATTTCAACTTAAAAAAATGACATAATATTTGTGCATTGAAAATTTCTAAAAATGTCACTTGCATTTGATCTAAAAAAAAAACCATTGGTAGAAAGGAAAAAACAAGTGAAGAGAAACATATATAAAGAAACTCTCAAGGAAGATGAAAAATGAATGCCTTTTAGTACTTCAAAAAAATGGTAGGTAATTTGTGCAAAGGTTAGGATTTTGAAACCTGTGGTGATTACCGTTATTTGGATGCATCTACTGTGAGATTAAATTTAGTTATATTAAGCATTTTTTAAATTTTTGTTTGTATTTAGAATCAATATTTTACTACCAATGTTTGTGTATATGTTTAATTCAAGGTTTGTTTAAACTAACCTTATGCTTTGAGATTTTTTTTAATTTTGACTAATCAGTTCCAATATGGAACAAGTTGTTACAATTTTCGCTGGTAAAAAATCACTTTTTAGCAAAGTATGTAACATATCTATAATAAAGTGTAGCGATCGAATATAATAATGTATAATTCTTCTAAGTACACTAATAAAGAATAAATATGAGAAGCAACCCTGGTCTCCCCTACTTAACTCTACTGAAAAAAAATCTCGGGGAGATTCTTGCCATAAGTGGAATAATCTAATAAATAAACACCACGATTACTTATCGTAAGCTCTCGACAGGTATTATTTACCGGTAGTGCTTGTACCTGAGATAACTTTGAGAACTAATAGGCCATTCATCAAGCTGACAAATTGATTCTTTTACAGGTAGTATAACGTCTCATCGTCACGTTTATGCAAATTATTTCCGTCAGATTTATACTATCATTGTTAATACGAGACTATGCATCTTCACGCATGAAAACGGTTAACCTGATTAACAGCATAACAGGTGGAAATTTAAATAATGCTTTATTATATATTTAATTGATTTTTGCCAGATTTAAGCAGGCGATTTAAATCTGGTCACAAAACTCAAGTACATGTAATTTTTCTATGACTGATATATAATGTCTACATTCAATGTTTTTGGTCAAATAAAAGTATCTATTACATCTATCAATAAACAGTGGGCTCATTATTTACGGGCTAGAACCAATCGCGTTACGACAAATTTATTACTAACGCTCGCTTTGACCAATCACAATCGTCAGTTTCGTTAGAGAGGCAACTGAATTTTCGAATGAAAGATGAGATAGAACAGGGACAATCCCTCGCTTTCCTAAAGACAGCTGACTTATATCAATCAGAATGTAAATATTTCCATCTTTAATAAATATTAAAGAGTTAAAGACAAGTAGTTTTCAAAGTCGAATATAGGTTTTCTCATTACTAATTCTTTGGCTGGTACTGGTATTATCAAAAATATTCAACGTGCTATGATCTTTGAATAAATAGACAACAGGAAAGAGCCCCATGCATTATTTTAAATTACCAGGCTTTGACGGAACTACATCATTTTTGAGACCTTATTTTTCTGATGTTTACGTTTTGGTTTGTTGCAGTGTGTTACAAATTCAAGCTTAAGTTTTAGCAGTTTATAAATAATACACACATCGAATTAATATAAAAGTTGATTAATAAGTTTTGTTGGGTGTTGTAAAACATAACAAACACATTTTTGGTCGTTTGGCATTATCCTAAATACAACAAATGATCAGTTGTGTGGCTTGCAGTCGTATCCGTATTAAAAGTACAAGGCAGAAAAGAATTTCGTTCCAGCGGTAAGCGCATTTTCGTAAGTAAAGAAATTAACAAGACACTTTTAAATCTGATTTAAGGGCAAATATAACTGTTATTATAATGAAAATCATAATTCTTAAAGTGTCAAACAGTTAGGTTAGGAACCAAGTGGTATATAAAAAACACAATAGCATAACACTTCATGTAATATTTTGTTAGGCCAAAACATTTAAATTATCTTAAGTATCGATGAGTAAACGCAAGTAAGTAAAATAAAAAAATTGAGAAATTAAAATTTCTAAGATATCCTAGTTAGCGAGAGTTGGGATAAAAAGGTATTTAAAGTTTTTTGTGAGAGGTGTAGTTTGTAGGTAATATAATGGCCAATAAATAATTAGAGAATTTGAAATTGAGACATTTTTTACATATTCAACACTAATTTTCCCAAAAACCGTGTCTACTACTACGGTAAAATGAATAAATTGCGCTTTCCTCAAAAAAAATGCACATTGACATCTTATGCGAGTGTTATTGCACTTCGAAATAAGAATCATAACTGACTATTGTAGTTTGGTTTAATAAGAGTTTATGCAAACTAGGAAGTACTAAATAAAAATGAAGGCGTGTGAACTTCTGGTACCTATATAACCTTCATCTTACAGACGACACTATTTTACAAATCAGAACGTTCAAAGATAGTATTTTTAAAACACAAATTTGCCTTAGATGTTAATATTTCGTAAATAAGTATTTATCTAATGTTTTGTTCTGTATTAAATTTGAGTAAATTTAAATGAAATAATAATATTTGTGCTTGTTTTTATTTAATTTAGATTGTACAAAAAAAAATATTTATATATAATAACTTATGGCCTGCTGCGACTAAATGCGTTAATATTTTTCATCTACTTAACTTTTCTAAATAATTTTAGTTATTTAAAAAATATATAATTTCCTAGTTCGACAAAAAATAACCATTCTGCTTATTAAAAAACATCATTAAACTTTATTTATTAAATTCAAGTAAAGTAACAAAAGCAAAGCAGAAATACAAAAGTACAGTCGAAATGAAAAAAAAAACAATGAAAGTCTAATATAACTTTCAAATGACTTGCAAGTTTATCCAAATTTGCTCTAATATGGATGCGCCATTAAATTCTTAGTTGCAAGTACTTCTTAGGAGCAAGCTTTATATCAAATTATTGTAATTAGTGGGCACGTGTCACGACAGCTCATCATCTAGAATGCGTTCTCGCTATGTTAATTTATTTTTTGCCCAGACGGCAAAATTGCCACATTTCTTTATAACTTTGATAAGTGGCTATTTCAAACCCAATGTCAATTTTAAAGCATCAATAACAACAAACGTTGAATTTAAACTCCTGAATAAATATAAGGGTAGTTATCCGAAAGGTTTATTATTTAAAAAGTAAAATTTAATAATATCTAAAGTGAGCTGTTAAAGACATGAATTTAATGTTTCACCAGTTTTTTATTAAATTGGCACCTGAAATAATGTATCATACTAATTGGCCTTTTTAATTTAGTCCATACCTTAATTATAATTCTCTTTCAAAAGTATAAGTTTTTAAATTACTTCCTAAATTTCAAAGTGGATGCGCCACTGAAAACCGGAATCACGGTGTTGTCATTTTGACGGGCCATCGTTTTGGATCTCGAGACCTTCCCGGTCTCGTCAAGGTCACGGCTAGGCTTTTTCTTGTACATTTATTTATTCCAAGGCTATGATTGTTCATTTCAAAGAGACGTCATCATATATGTCAAAGTTTAAAATTCAACAAGTTTTCAATTTTCAATAATTTCAATTTGTTTAAAAATAAGTTTAAATAACAATTTAAGTGATGATGAACTTCCTTATGTGCGATGCTTAAAAGTATGTACCTTAGCCACAGATTACGCCTACCAGTTGGGAATCTCTTCGATATGCGCGGGATCAATTTTCGCTTTTTTCCAGTTGGCGAGCGCCAATCGGCTTAGTATTCTTGTACTTGTAGTGTGCAGTGATAGAGCACACCTATCAGGAACGAGCTAGCATTCGGTCCGATGAAAGAAAAGAAACGGTATTAAGGAAAACATTACCAATAATAAATCAAAGGTCTAATAAGGAATAGATGGGGCATAAGCAACACAAAATGATTACAACACAATTATGAATATTGATATTTTTTAGGTATATCCCTTTCGCGGCACAATAATTCTTAAAATCAACCTTCTTTTAAATATACATACATATATATCTCACATTAAAATTGCATCTATACTAACCCATACGGAAGATTTATCTATTTTACTTGAAGACATGTCGCTTTTACTGCGGAATGAAATGTGGTTTATACATGACGGTGCACCGGCACGTGTTAGCATCTATGCGTGAGAATTTTTAGATCGAACGTTGGATTGGTCGGGGAGGGCCTCAACCATAGCCCCATAGGTCATCGGGCCTTAATTCTTTAGATTATTTCCTTTGGGAACATCTAAAGAATTTGGTTTACCACACACCAATTCAAAAGAACTAAAAAATCGAATAAAAGACTTACGTCGAACGATCCGAATAGTGCACGAATTGGCATATTGGCAGCCGCTAGGAATATTTAACATTTATTGTGATTTTTCTTTAATTTTTTTGTCTAGTGTTTTGTTGTTAAAAAAATTAGTGTTTACAATGATTTTATGTTGATTAAAAAAGTTATTTTATAAAACTGTTTCAATTTTAAATGTCATAAAAATCATACAATTTCAAAAACAGTTGTTAATAATATGTCTTTACAAACATAAATGGATATCTTGGTAAATAATTGTAAAACGAGTAGATATTGTAACATATACTTAGAATACCAAATTTGGTTCGCTTTTCTTAAAACAATGAGATTAAAATAAAATTTTAAGTTTTTTAACAGCCTGTATCTTGGAAAGGAAGCGTTTACCACATCTTTATATAAACTTTTGATCCTAGAAATATTTAAATAATTGTCTTATGAAATATCTGACACTTATTAAAAAATACTCTATATATCTCCTGTCAAAAGCAGAATTTAAAATAATTCCAATAAAAATAATTTTTTGATATCTAAAACTGAATTTGAAAGGGGAAATCTAAGGTTACAAAATGCGATAATTTATTAGGTTTTACCTGCGAACTGCCATATACGGCAGTTTTCAAGTTAAACAGCGCTAGCTGTTAAAGCTTTCTCTGCGTGATCCATTTTCACTCAATTTAGAAGTTCTTCACTATATTATACAACACACGATGATTAATTTAACGAATAGGCAGATTGTGAATTTACCTTTGATTGAAAAAATTACCATAAGAAGATGTATAATTTTGACAGCGAAGGATATTTAAAATTCCCAAAAATGGGAAAAAAAAACAAAACGCTCATTATTAAATTTGAAGATTTCCAGAGATCTAGGTAAATATAAAGCAATATTCTGATTTCTAAGGTTTTTATTTGTGGTCATTTATCAGATTTTTTAGAATTCCGAGAAATTACTAGAAAGTAAGATGAATAAACTTTTGATTATTTACTACATAAAGAAAGCAAGGTTTTTGATGTAACAATATAGTTCCAGACCCTGTATGGAAGGTAAAACTATACGGACAAAGTGACTAAATACTTATTTATGAAAATCGGATTAAATGTGTTAAATTGTAAAAATATTAAGCCAAAAAATCAATACTTTTTTCCGTATTTAAGAAAGTTTGCAGGTAAAACTAATTTTAAATTTTTCCCTGAACAAAGATATCCGTGGAGGAAAATAAACTAATGTGTTTAGGAAAAAAATCATCAGTGTCATATTTACGCAGAATATCCTTACATTAATTTTTTACATTTTCATTCATATTTAGTCCTGGGGCCTAGGAGTGTTTCGTAGCCGTTATAGAGACATGGATTTTCTCAAACGCTCCTTCTGTATTTTGACCTGCTAATTAAGAATTTTGAGGGTGTTTTCCGGAAAAACGGTTAGATAATTTGTTATAAACAATTTAATTGTTTATATGACTATAGCTAATAAACTATGACAGATACAAAAATGTACAAGAAACGCTTTTTTATTCCCTGTGAAAATACGAAGAGCCTGTTTTTTAAATTAACATCCCAGTATTAGAACGCGAGATTGCAAATTTAGTGTGAAAAAAAATGCAAAATAGCAACACTTCCGCTTATATCTCGGTTCCTACTTAAGATAGGAAGCTCTATAGCTTCCCGTTTTAAAGCCTAATCTATAAGCTTCAAAATAAAATATGACAAAATCTCCAACCATTTGTTCTGAAAATAGTTAGATTAGGTTAAAATCATAATTTTTTTTTTAAATTAAAAAAACTTTGTTCGTATTTTTACAGAAAACAAAAAGTATTTCTTGTACATTCTTGTATTTGTCATGGTGTATTAGCTAGAGTCATTTAATCAATTACATTGTTTATAAAAAAAATTCTGACCATTGAACACCCTCGAAATTCGTAATCAACCAGAATACATAAGGAACGTTTGAGAAATCCATGTGTCTATAACGGTTACGAAATATACGGGGCCAGGACTAAATATGAATGAAAATGTAAAAAATTAATGTAATGACTTTAACCTAGTTTAACTTTTTTCTGGACAATAGTGGGAGACTTTATCACATTTCATAAACAAGTTTATAGCCTAAGCTTTAAAATGGGAAGAGGGAATTTCCTGTCTTAAGTAAGAACCGATATACGATATATATAAGGAAAAAATTTCAAATTTTCCACTAAAGGCAAGTATTGTGTAAAAATTAACTGGTGCAAAATTTTGGTACGAATCCAAGATGGCGGTTTAATAAAATATTTATATGCCGGAACAAAATGGCGGCCTAGTGAAACGTTAAAAAATGATTACTTAAAAAACCAATTATATAATTTCCTCAGATTTTGCACAAAAATCAAGTGTTACATAGCAATGAACTAGAAACATTTTGGTATGAATCTAAGTCAGTAAAACAAAATGGCGGCCTAACAAATTATTTAGAAAATCGGCTTGAAAAAACTACTCATTACATTAATTTCAAATTTTGTGCAAAAAAGTTGTGTTAGTGTTAATAGTTTTATATTTTGATGACTTTACATTTTGGAGAAAAATTAAATGTGATATAGGGATAAACTGGCATGATTTCAATATGACGTAACAAAACGGCGGTATGTGTCAATGTAAAAACTACTTATTGAATGTATTTTAAATTATGCCCAAAAATTAAGTGTGGCATAGGTAGAGACTAAAATATTGGTAGGAATCCAATACCATGGAACAAAATAGCACCCAATAAAAATATTTGAAAAGGTAGTATATCAGGGGCGTGAAGTCCATGGAAGCAAGGGAAGCAGTGCTTCCCCAAAAAAAATTACAAAACATCTTCTAAAAAGTAATTTTTGAAATACGAAACCATTAATTTAGTTTATATTAAAAATGCTAAAATATTATCTTAATTATCAAGCCCATAATAAATCCGGCCTTGACTCCGACCGAGCGACAATAGAAAATGGAATAGAACCTACGCGGGCCGCTAGCTTTTCTGCAGCCAAGTCCTGTATACTTGATTTCATTTTAATCGAGCCAGAGGTTATTGAACTTTCCACCAGCTGTTTGCAATTTTTGCATTTCAGTCGCGTGCTTTAAGTGGGGGGCGGAAACTATCGTTGGAGTAAGTTCTTTGTTTGAACGGCTATCCGTGTGTTGTGTGATACGTACGTCGCGTCGTGCATGGTGCGATATGGAAGACAATAATACGGACTTGGATATGCAAATACCGTCAACTTCGGCTTTTGGCAATAACGTTGAAAATGTTGGACAACTTAGTAAGAAGAGTGTGTGTGAATGTGTGGTGTGTGTCTTAATAATAAAGGGATTTTCAACATTAAACTTCTCTGATAAGCTTCAAATAATTTCCAAAGGAAGGGCAAAACCGCCTATGAAAAATTTAACCACAAAAATGAAAAACTGTATTAGACATTTTTATCCGGAAAAACAATACAATACATAATTTCCGTAAAGCTGTAAAAAGACTCCTTATGTCCAAAGCGCATTTGCAGGCCGTCATAAAAGAAAAAGTCTTCGGCAAAACCAGAATTGAATACGCCCTTAATAAACAGTTGGAAATTAGTCACCGCCAACACAATGAACTAGTCGATAAAAATAGGCAAATATTAAGAAGACTTATCGATGTTGTTTGTTTTCTCGGACAGCACGAATTGGGATTTAGAGGTCATGACAAAACAAGGGTTTCTTCAAATAGAGGAAATATTCAAGATTTACTTAGTTTAATGGCTAAATTTGATGATTGCTTAAAAAATTATTTAGAGCAGTCTAGCGTTTTTCGCAGAACGTCTAATCGAATCCAGAATGATTTAATTTCCGCTGTTGCAACCATTATTCTAAAAAGAATTAAGCAGGAGATTGGGAAGGCGTGGTTCATTGCTATTGTTCTGGACGAAACAACTGATATCACTAATTTTACCCAATTATCTATAGTAATACGCTATGTTAAAACAGACGGAAGTATTCAAGAGCAATTTTTAGGATTTAAGAATATGTCCGAAAATCGTACAGCAGATGCATTATATACCGTAGTTTGTAACCTTACTAAAGAAATTAATGGAGAGAAAAAATTAGTTGCTCAAAGCTATGATGGAGCTGCAGTGATGGCAGGACAATTAGGGGGTCTGCAAGCTAAAGTTCCTTTGCCTAAAAAAGTAGATGATTTTAAATCCATGTTAAGCCAAAAAATGACTTTGACCTATTTTGGGAGAAAATGATGACGTTAAATGTAGAGCCAAAAGCCAAGCGTCTTCGAACAGACAAGTTGGGAGATGTTCAAACATCATACAGACGCCTCTTTTATGAAATAATCGATCAAATTCAGCAACAAATAAACTATAGATCTAACGGTTTAAATGATTTTTAATTCCTCGAGCTCTGCAATTTTGATGCATTTAAAGGAAAAACTTTTCCAGAAGATGCGTTTAAATCTCTTCTTTTTTATTATGGCCAGTTCTTCGACCGAGTGTTACTGCGATCTGAACTAAAAGTGATTTACGAAACTGATGACATTAGCGCAAAAAATAACGCTAAGGAACTAATGCAATTTTTAAAAGGCAAGGAGCTGGAAGATGCCTGCACCGAAAGGTCGAAATTGTGTGAATTGGTTTTGACAATACCTGCCACAAGTTCATCAGCAGAATGCAATTTTTCAATACTTAAACGTATTAAAAATTTCGTGAGAAATTCAACGGGGCAGGAGAGACTTTCGCATACATCGCGGTTGTCCATTGAAAATAAACTGCTTCAACATATGCCGGAGCATCGACGTTTTTATGATGACGTCATTGACGAATTTGCAAAAAATGATCGAAGAATCGAATTACAATACAAATAGAAAAGTTTCTAAAAATTGCTTCCCCTTCTTAAAATTTCACCGCACGCCCCTGGTATATATGTGTTACTAAATGATTATGTACTGAACTAATTTGGGTCACACATCACTATTCCCAATAAAAGGAAATATCATAACGAGGAAAATTCCGGATAAAGGAAATTAACCAATTTTTTTGTAATATATTTGTTATGTAAAATATGTGTTATTACGCCAACAATATTAACTACACTAATACCAAGACTATTTGAAATTAAATAATAAAACCTAATAATTGATACAAAGAATACATTGGCAAATCGTGCAGATATTGAAGCTACCAAGGCTACCATTAAAATAGAAGAAGGTAGCCGATTGTAGATTTAATAGTGCAACTAATAGAAAAGATGATTAGCTTAGATAACCTAGCCGTACTGTACACCCGTCTCAATTATATTTCATTTAAATGATTAAACTTTCTCGTCAACTTCGATTTGACGCCCATTTGGGTCACGCTGGGATAATTGAGATGAAGAACGAATTAGAAGTCACTTTTATTAAGTATGGAAGTATTTGCAATTAAAAGATAAAAAAATCTCATCTCATTTGAGTTAACTTTTTAACGGTATTTATTCTTGAATAGGAACATATCAAATTTAATTTGCGTTTACTATTATTGTTATTTTAATAGGATAATGTCCTGCAGTATGTAACATGGATGCGCTACGATAAGCTATCCCCAAGTTTAAGGTCATGATATGATTTCAAAGCCGTGGCAGCATATTGAAGACAAAATACACAAGAGAAGTGAATGGCGGGAAAGTTGAGACGAACGCAGCAATTTATCGTGTCCGATATGTTAGACACGAACATGTTCTTATTTTTGACAATACTCTTTAATAAACATCATTTTGAGGCTGTTTTTTTGGTCCCTAATCTACCAAATTTCAACTTCATATCTCATTTTTTTAACAAACATATCGACACTCTGCTTCGCCCATATACCGTGGAGATTTTGACAGTTAAATTATATATGATTCTAAAATGGAATTTTCAGTAACCAACCAAATGGAGTCAAAATGTTATTTAAATTAACAAAACGCCAAAAGAAACTATTTACCTCCTTAAGGATAAAATTTCCAAAAAATCTAAAAATCAAGTCAAAGTCAAAAAAAGCTCTAATGCTCTAAAATGCTGAAATCATTACTTATATAAAAGAGTCACATTAAAAAAGTCATATCAAAAAAAGAAACAAGCAGTTAAACTGTTTACGGAACACATGTCTTATAAACAACAGACGCCAAGAATCACATCCTAACTCCATATACATATACCGTATTGCCCTTTTTTGGTAAAATGATATCATTAAATAAATAATTTCCACAAGAACCCCAAAATATTATCCGTTAACGAATGCATTCAGTGAATGCAAAGTTGTGCTACGCGCTATTAATACATACAAATTATTTGAGATAACCCTCAATGCATAGCAACCTGCTGATAACATCTTGCTTAGATTGCGTATTTGTTTATTAAATTTTAGGAAACTATCAGTAATTATAATACCTACTTTCGTCAGGTTTAACAATAATTTCATTCTCCAAATAAATTTTATGTTAGACACTTAAAATTTAATATTTTTGTTTTTGAAGACAATACATTTGGATCGCACCACTGCTTAATTCTAAGTCACTGCTTATCTTCCCCTTAAGAACACTAACATCAGTGTCATGCCAAAGAACAGTCGTATCATCAGCAAAGTGTGAAATTACCCTGGATCTGCACATAAGAAAGATTCACATGAATTAAGAAGAGCTGAGATCCTAGCAAAGACCCACACATTGATGTTCAAATCCTGAGAGATCTCATTGTTGAAGACGACACTCTGACTCCGATCCCTCAGAGACATCATTCCAGAGCCGTCTCCCAAAGACCAAAGCCATATTTCTCCAATTATCACAGAAGTTTTCTATGATCCACCCAATCAAAGACTTTTAAAAGATCACAATACATCACCCAGGCGATTTCTCCAGTGTTCAAGCCAATATACAGATTTTTACTCTGAGTGTTTATTAGGTTGTGCTTATTCGAAAACGACACCAGTCTCGCCTTAACAAGTTTCTCCACTTTCTTTACCAATATTGGTAGCTATGAAATCGTTCTAAAATTTGATGGGCTTTCATTATCTTCACCTTTAGAGACTGGAATGACTGCAGCCTTCTTCGGGCAAAAAGGGGAAATTCCGAAATTCCTCTAGTGAAGGACATGTTTATCGCCTTAACTAAATTCTCTAAAGTAGTATTCGACAGAGTCTGCAAAACATTTAAGGAGAGTGTATCCCGACTTGCTCCATTTATGTTTTTAATTTCTGGAAGAATTAATTTTAATTCCGCAAGAGTGGTAGGAGCAAAAAAGAATGTCTCCGACATTGACACATGCGTTAAGTATACTTTTGGTCATTTCTTTGTGCAACGTTTTGAGACAAGTCACTAGCAATAGTGCAGTACAATAAATTTAAGTTATCAGAGCATTTTTATCTCTCAAACTATTGACAATTTTCCCAACCTCTGTTGATTTATTGGAAGAAACAGCATTGCGCTCCTTAAATTACTTTTTTTAGCGAATTTGATAGTTGCACGATATATATTTCGTAAAAATGATTGTTTAATAATTGTTTTTTTAAGCAATTGATGAAATAATCGCCTGAAAATCTGTTTTAATTTAATTTAATGAAAATTAAACGACATTTCATCTCCTTAAAGGTAAAAGTTCAAAAAAAAATTACATTGTTGTTTAGACAACTATTTTTGAAAGCAAAGCATTTGGAAAAAAAATAGTCGATCAATCTTGGATAGTTGAAGATATATTTAGAATTTTATTTTTAAACCATTGACAACAGAATCACCCTAAAGACCCATTTAATTAAAAAGATATTGTAAAAAAGGAAATACTGATTTCACTTCTTTTTACATTTTTATAAGGTGTAACTTCAGAAATTCAGAAACTGATTGTTAGTTAATTATTTTTGAATGTCATTATTGTATAAAAAGTTAAAACATATTTTACCCACTCAAGGTTGGAATTTTGAACGATCTAGAAATGGAATTTTAAAATTCAGAAATTGGTTTTTAAATAATTATTTTTGAAAGCCACTGGCGCAATAACTGTTTTAAAGACTTATTTATAGAAATATTGTAAAAACACTCACCTCCTTAAGGGTAAAAATTCCAGAAATAAATTTTTAGGTAAGTATTTTTGAAAGCCACCGACGAAATAATTGTTTAAAAAACTTACTTATAGATGAAGAGATAAATATCGAAAAAAAAGTAAAAACAATTTGTCCCTTTTTCGACTAATTAAGAATTAAATTTAAAAAAAAATCAGAAAAATATTTTTAGATAATTACTTTTGAAGCCACTGACAAAAGAATTATTTTAGAATCTCATTTAGTTGGAGAGATATTGCAAAAAAATTAAAAACATATTTCACCCCCCTAGAGGCGAGTTTCAAGACATTTCTTATCTCGCACCTACATCACAAAAAAAATAGTAGACTATATACTCCCTCCGCTCTCCAAGAAGCATCAAGTAGTAGCACATGCTTTGAAAGGTTTTTTAAATCTCAATTTATCCTGAAAATATGGGGACACGTTCATATGGCAGACATAATGGAAAATAATTTTTTTGGAAACAAAACTTACTATTTCCCACATTTAGGGGATTAATTAATGACCTTTTACTCGGCTCCCCTTGCTATTTAAATTGTTTCTTCATAATATCAGAGAGCCCCCCACCTGAAATTCTCAATCACGGAAAGGAGCATTAGCGGGGCCCTTTTCGGCTCTCCCCGTCTCTACCCAAGCGATATGACTAAAAACCTAATTTGTACTTGATCCGTGAAAAAGAAAAACACACAAACCATAATTGAACACAAACTTTCGCCCAGGCAGATGCAAATAATTCATTCCTATCATCCTATCGAAAACCATTTACAAGGTTACCAAGTCCCCTGATTTATGTCACTGCGCCCTAAGCTCAAACATGCATTTTCGACAGCAAAGTTAATTATCGTTGTCCTTCCCGAGATAACAGGTAATTGGTTGGTATGTCGAGCCCAAAGGAAGAAATACAAATATGGAAACATACGGTCACTAGATCAGGTGAGACCGTATTTGGCGTTCAAGGTTGGATGCTCTCGAGTATTTATACGTTTAGGTCGTGAATACGTGGCTTAAAGGGATCATTGACAATAGTAAATTTTGTTTGGGAGCATATTTTTACAGAGTAACTATATCGTAACTACAAGGTGTATATAATAAAATGAAAAAAAAATACATTACCTAAGGGTCTCCTAAAATTTAACAAAAAAGAATCGATACAAAAGTTTTATGAGTATATCCGAGTAACTCTAAATCGTGTCGAATTTACAACATCTTATAAACCGACGAATATATATATATATATATATATATATATATATATATATATATATATATATATATATATATATATATATATATATATATATATATATATATATATATATATATATATATATATATATATATATATATATATATATATATATATATATATATATATATATATATATATATATATATATATATATATATATATATATATACGTGTGTGTGTGTGTGTGTAATTATGTGAGATAATTAATATCGAAAAAATGTTGGCAAAAAACTCATTCTCATAACACTCGGTTTTTTATATTGTTAAATATTATTTTTTAATATTTTTGTACAAGGTGATTTTATGTTTCAAAATTAACGTATGAATTAAAAATTCATATTATCTTAAATATTTATCGAATTCAGTTTATTGATCTATAAGTATATTTTGTTAGTTTTGTTTTATATTATCATTTTTGGTTTAGATTGGTCAAGTTTTTAACGTTTTTATTTATTTTTCTTAATGATTTCATATATTTCATTGGTATTGCTATGTTGACCTTCTGCATCACGCATAATTTAAGTAGAACAACCGTTGTGTTAATTAAATTAAATATTTAATTTGAATATTTTCTTAAGATGACCGCTAAAAAAGAAATCTAAGAGATTTAGGTCAGGACCTCTTGGTGGCTGCAAAACAAGTTCGCCTCCAGGTTTCCGACAATTACCAAAAATATATAAATAACGATGCCCTGTATTGCTAAAACCACATCAATGCTTTAACTTGCAAAGATATATTTTCAAATAAATTGCTTAAATTTTGTTGAACGAATTCACCAAAACGAAAAGACCAATCAAGCATAAATCTTTGGAATTTGTCTAAATTTTCTAAAAACCAGTTGGAGTAATTTGCTCTCGCTGGATATATATCTAGAGACATTTCATGTACTTAAAATAGCAAAATCATTTCAGATATTTTGAGTAAAGTAAATTAAAATAACTGTCTTAAGAATTACTCCCTAAAAACCTCAGATAGACAGATACGATTGGGTTTTCGTTCTAGACAAATCTTAAAACTATATCAAGAAACAATTTATTTTTTGGGACACTCTGTAAATAAATTGAAAATTTTAAATCTGAATTTGATTTTTAACGGGCTGTATATGCTAAAATTCCCAACTTTGATAAAATTACGTTATCGTTTTACAGAAATTATAAATCTTCAAGTGAATAAAAATATATACCAAGAAATAAAAATCTCTGGTTGAATACGCCAGAATTATTGAGTTAAATGTGATCAATTTGCAGCAGTCATTTAAACACCGTGCAATCCATGCATAATAGACAAATCAATCAAAATTTGACCTAGTAGAACATTCTAAATCAAATTAGACCCAAAGAATCACCTTTTTCGATGCTTGTAGTCGAAACTTGATCAGACATCCTTAGACTGAGTAATGACGTTACAAAATAGCCCGAGCAGCCTAATTGTTGAACACTTACTAAAATTTACAAATGCATATACAAAATGTGTTCTTCCGCTTTCCTTTTTTAGTTAAGGTGGGATTCATTAATATGAAAGTGCCGCATAAACATCTATTTACCGATTTTTAAAAATATGAAGCTTTCATTTATATTTTGACACCTAATTACAGCTTCCACCACAGAAGATTGAAAAAAACTTTAAATAGAAAAGTTGTAGGTTTTTTTCATTAAACACTTTAAAAAATAATTAGAAAGAATATACATATCTTATATTTTTAAAATGGGACAACCTGTATATTGCCAATACTCCCCAGATTAAAATAATTCTCAACTAGATTTTATTCAGACTATTAAGTTATTTGTTTATTAATTATTTACATAACATAAACTAATTAACATTGACGTTGGGAAGGAGAGTGCATTCGGTAAGAACTTCAGTCTTATGTCCACCTTAAGTTATACCGGAACTTCCGCAAAGTACCTACGGGATATGCTTTCCGGATAACTACCTATCATTATTAAAAAAATTCTTGCGACTAGACCGTGTCAAATTGGAACTACTATCCGACGTTTCGCCTTCGATTGCACGAGGCATCTTCAGGGATCTTTACTCCATCTGAAGATCTGAACACTGAATGAGCTCGAAGAGATTCAGGCGAGCTTTTATAGACGACTTGCGCTCACCGAATCGTGATCCTGTGTTAGGATCGGTTTCCACGTATGATTTAGACCGTAACCCGTTTCTCTATTGAATTTTTTGTGTGTTTAAAAGTTTCAATAGATTTTCTAATTTTTCGTGGAATCGATACTAGAACTTGGTTTCCTTTAGATTTATATTATGGCCAGTGGTATGCTGGTGTTCAGCTACAGTTGAGTAGCCTAGTTGATGTTGAGCGTCCTGTTTCTCCCACATACACTTCTCCACAGGAGCAAGGGATTTTATACACTCCTGTTTGAAAAGGTACAATATCTTTCGGGGATCGCAAGCATTGTCCAATCTTCTTATGTGTATTGAAGATTGTACGTATGGACGTTAGACCGCCGAAGTAACGGTCCTATTTTGTTGATAGTGCCATGTATGTAGGGAAGAACACTGCCTAACGGTGGCTCCTCATCATTCTCTTTTGGCGTAGTTGGATTACTATATCTTTTAATTGAACGCGTAATATCTTCAGTGCAATAGCCATTCCCTCTGAGAGCTTAGGTCAGTTCTGATGTTTCCGATGTTAGAGAATCTTGATCAGAAATCGAAATAGTTCTAAATACTAGTGGGTTAATAACAGATTTCTTTTGTGCTGGATGATGGTGGGAATTTGCCTTGAAGTTTGTTCATAAAAAGTTCCTCGAAAATGAAATAACTACATGTAAGACAAGCTCCCACTAGGCTTATTAAGTTCTTATCAAGATTATTATGATCCAATATATCTGCTATAATTATAGAAGCCTTTGGGGATATTGCTCTAACATCCGCTCCACTAAAACTAAAACACTGGTTCAGAGATATAGATGATTCTTTTGTTGTTTGGACTTATGGACAGGATAATCTCCTCACATTTCTAGACCACCTTAATCAGGACCATCATAATGTCATGTTCACAATGGAAATTGAATCTCAAGTCGTTACCGTGCTCAGAGGTCCATAAATAATTAAGAATTCTTAAAGCTAACATAAGTAATGGCTATCCTTAGAGTTAAATAAATGTTAGTTATTCTCGAAGGACTCTGTCAGATAGTTGTCAAAGTAAGAGGAGATGCTCGTCCTAATCTTTTGATAAATTATATTCATTTATAAAACAATATAAATAATAATTTTGTTTTCTAAAGCCGAGTGTTTCCCTCTACATCTAACCTAGAGATACGTTACCCTAGGATCACGCTGAAAGCTTATGGTAGCGAGCAGTCGTGACATCTTGGTGAAGGTGCCGACCTTCCCGGACCGGCAAAGAAAAATATATTAATGACCAACCTCCCCTCCCCCTACGGCGAAGTGAAATGTTTAGAAAATTTTAATCAAAAATACCCCCTAATTGGGAAGACTATACAGAAGATACATTAAGAAGGTTTTGGTGGAAGTTTGGATATACCGAAATTTTGATGATTTCCTGTACCTGCGATAATTAAGTCCTGCAAGCTGACCAGTGGATACCATCGACAGCGTTCCCCCGAAGATCGTATTCCATTTTAACAGCATAGTGTCCCAGAGCGACGTATTAAAACTTGAAAAAGTGTTTTTTTTTTTAATTTTAGTTAACTATTTCTCTCTTTTTTATCTTTTAAACAAGTAACTTTATAACTACAAATAACTGTCAAAAAGTAATAATCAAACGTGGAAAAAAGATTTCCAGCCCACCCACAGAAGTACAGAAATTAGAGAAGCACCATTCCAGCCGTCTAGAATCTTAGTCTAGAAGAAAATAATCAAGCCTTTCAGCTCCTGCCAACAGAACTAGTCCAAGAGCAATCAGATCCACAAGGCTGCAATATTCCTAGAGCCATTAAAGGTCCCCATAGTCAGAATAGACCCAAGGAGTAGTGAGTTCCAGAAGAGTTTCCGCAAGAGACCTAAAAGCCTCACAACAGTCAAAAAGGCAGCCAGGTCTAGAACAGTCCCATTTAGATTATCTTAACATGATGTTGACGCAATCTGATTTCTACCCAGTGCTCTGAAAGTCAAAGTGAAGAAATTCAATCAGAAAATGTCACGTCTGGTGGCTTCTCTAAGCAGTGTAATCTTAGGGTAACGTAGCTCTGGGTTAGATGTGGATTAAAACACTCGGCTTTAGAAAATAAAAGTATGGTTTTTATTGTTCTATAAATGTGCAATTTATCAAAAGATTAGGACGAGCATCTCCTCTTACATTGACAACTATCTTACTGGAGCCATCGAGAATAACTAACACTTATCTTACTCTAAGGACAGCCATTACTTATGTTAGCTTTAAGAATACTTAATTATTTATGAACCTTTGAGAATGGTGATGACTTGAGTATTTTAGTTTATGTAACAGGCGTAAGGCGGGAAAGAGTTACTAATAGGTACTTTGCGGAAGTTCCAGTATAACTTAGAGGTGGATATGAGACTCAAGTCCAGACTGAAGCTAATGCAAATCGCTTCGCTATTTATAACAGAAAAAAATGCTTACTGGTTTCAGTTTCCTTCTCAATGTCAATGTTAATTGGTTTATGTTATGTAAACAATTAATAAACAACTTAATAATTGAGAATTACTTTTGTCTGGGAAATATTAATAATATTATTATTTCCTTAAAAGCGCCTCTTCGTATACATTATTGACATAAAAGGTTTGGTACCTTTATCTGAAAGAAAATTTACAAGAACCTTGCCGTAAAAGGCAATGTATTTCTATTAATCCTATGGATTGTTTTATTTTTAGTATCTGCTACAGCTCTAACTGGATGTCAAAATATAAATGAAAACCTGTAAATTCATTTATTTAGTATTTAAGAAGTCAAATGACATTTGAAACACACTTAATGAACATTTTATTAAACAATAAAAATCGTTGTCACAAAAGGCTGGAAATAAATTACCTTTAACATCTTATAGTCAATTCGATATTTTGTATTTACTGTTACCAATCATCATAAAGTCAATTCCTCCTAAAGAAATGTCATAAATCAATACCAACACATTATATACATTATTAGAGAATTTACTAGAGGCATGCAAATTCAACTGCGTCTTTCACAGTTCGGAAATCGGATTTCGAATCAAGTAAATAGAATGTTGTTTCATGTTCTAAGTATACAAGGGGAATAATTCCAAATAAGTTGGAATAAATTTTAATATATTTATCAAGTGAAGACAGAGCAAAGAGTAGCTTTATTATTAAATTTAAAAAAATCGATATAAAAGCTTTTTATAATAAAACAGAATATAAACAGAACTATATAAAATTAAATTTTCCTACGACCATTACGAAACTGACAAAAACGCACTGTAAACTAGACTAGAAAATGTTATATATCACACGCATATTAAAAACATTTTTCACCACTTGTGTTGCTAAAGCCTCGTGCTAAATACCTCCCCGTTTGAAAAATATCACTTTCAACAATTGTGTATTAGTAGAGTATTTGTATCAAAAATGTTTACACTCTGTTTCAATGGCGCTTCTACGAGCATTTTGTTTCTTCATGTATTTATCTCTAAAATAGTCCGAATTGCAGCTTTTCCGCTGAAACCTTTTTTTTGTCAAGTTTCTGAATAATTTTCGGGAAAGTGTTCTAGTGAAAAAAAACTGGCACAAATTATATAAAACATGTTTAATAAACACAAAATAACTAACTCGAATAATTCAATAACAAACAATTTTAAAAAGTATGCTTAGTAGAGTGTTGCTCTAGCAAATCTAAGAGATTTTAATCTTCGCGGCATACTAGGAATTAAGTTTCTTATTCTTTCTATTAGTATACGATCCCATTCTTGCTCTGCAAGGCTTTCCGCAGGCCTTTTGTAAGAACACATTCATCTCACAAATGTTCTATAGCATTCATATTGAGGCTTCTCGCAGGCCACTGTAATGTGGCGATACCCGCAGTTTCTAAAAAGGTTTGGCATTATTGCTAGTATACGGTCGAGCATTATCCTGCATTCGCATCAAATTGTTACCAAATAATTCAGTAAGAGGTAACACATACTGTTGTAAAATTTCGTCGATGTAGATTTGCGATGTCATTGACTACCTAATAGGAAAAACATGAAGGGGTGTACGTCTATTCATCGATGTTACACCCCGTTCCATAACTGAACCCCCATTCAAATTATCATATTCTTTTATCAATTGTTGATTAAATATTTCTCTAACTCTTCTCCCTTTTTTCTCCCATCCACCATGTCAATGAAAAAGTTAAACTCATCCGAAAACATGTTATCTTCGAACAGCACGATGTCCAGGCAATAATTTGGGATTTTTTGCAGGTCTCCTAGCTCTTAAATTTACTTTGCCAACCGTCTTCTTATTAACTCTAATACCTCGAATTTGGCGATGATCTTTCTGAACATTTACAGCTTTATTTGATCGAACCCGTAAAATCCACAATCTCAACAAGCGATTATCTCTAGGAGTGGTTTTTATAGAGCGACCAAAATCCACTTTCCAAGCAATTTCTCTTTGTTCGTATTTGAGGATCGCTGTTGTCTCATGGACTCATTACTTATGAAAGTATCTGAACTTGCCCTTTGTACGGATGTAAATTGGGACATTTTAATTTGTAATTTTAATCACTAAAACCTTTCTTTTATTATAAATGACACAACCACAAACTTAGTTAACTAAGTGTCAAATATGGAAGACTACAACAAATTAATTGCTGTGGCGACAGCAATTGTTTTTCAAAGTCGACATGATTCCAAAAAGGAATAAAGGGTGCATTCTTGAAATAAAGTTTAGCAAAAAAGCTGTAATTCTGACAATTTTAAAGATTAATAGCTGAAGAAAAAAACAAAATGTTTATAGAAGATGCGTTTTTCATATAGAGTATAAACATTTTCTATACAAATACCTACTAATACAAAGAATGAGTCAAAAAAAATAAGAAAAAGCATGGTCCGAGATTTCCTTTAACATCAACGAAGCTTGGAGAAAATTTCCCTAAATATCTTTAATTTTTGCTGAAAACCTAAAGGCATTACCGCCCTACGAAAAAAAAGTTTTTTTTTTAAAGTCGGCCCACTGCTATAAAAAATATTTGATATTAGACTTAGGTCAAAAATACAGTGTGTCATTTTTTTCGAACTAAGTGTACTTAATATTTTAGGCGATAAGATTCTCAATACATAAATATCTTTTTTTGATATATTTATTAATTAGGTATTGGTTTGAGGCTTAACTTATTATCTGCCTCTAAAATGAGAACATTAAAAAAACTGTTTAAACATTATAGACGGTGTTCAGAAGATCTGTTTCGATATTAAAAGGGGCTATTCATAACATTGAAAAGTTAAAACAGTTCCTATGGATATGGGTCCGGAAACGCTTCGCTTTCAAAATACAGAATGTTCAAATTTTAAATATTTTTAGTTTTCTTGATGTGCTTCTTAAATTTCAGATATTTGATTGAAGTTTGTCACACGGCACTATGGAAAATGGTATAATAAAGGCATACCAAAAATGCATTCTGGCAATGTAACAACCAAGATGTTTTGTTCATTTCATTTACTAGTATGCATATTAAACCTTAATAAATGTAGGTATTTTACAAAATATAACTAAAACATTTAATTTTTTTTAGTGTTAAATGAAGATTGTTGTCACATGTGGCCAATTCGAATCTTTTTATACTATTTTAGAAGTAAATATCTTATTGAATTTTGTAAACAGATATGCACTATTACATAATTTTGGAAAGCTTATCTCATGTAGATTTTACAATAACTAAATTTTTTTGATTCTGTAGAAAAATATCTGCATGCATTTTTAGAGAAGGAAGTAAAGTTTACGTTTGACGAAACTTTTAGCAGTTACCCACGTTTCAGCACGCCTCGAATATTATGTTAATTTGTAGCTCAGTAATACATTAGTCACATTCAAAAAAATCAGCTACAGTTTTTTCGGGTTTCACAGTAATTCAGGAAAATATGACCAATCGTGACTCTAAAAAGACCTGAAATTCTAAGTTCACATCCTACCCCCCTCTAGCTCCTAAATGGCTTAATGTTTGAAGCCGGTTTTTGAATCCATAGAACAATCGTAAGAATTTGCTAAGAAAAGAAACAAAGGAACGTCGTAAAGCTGTCAAAAATTGACAACTCTAGTTTTTTTGAATGAAACACCCTGAATACTATGTCATATTTGGATTCTACGGGGAATTCTAGTTAAATTTGATATACATACCCCAGGTTTATTACTTCAGGTTTCTGAAATATTGACAGTTTTCCCTCTTTGACATGCTACAGAACCCAAATGATATAGCATAGGGCAAAACGGTTTGCATGTTTTATCTTAGTTTTTTATAAGCTATCAAATGACACTAGAGAGATACAAATTGTTTGGCTGAAGATTGAATCGCTTGGATTCTGTAGCATATGAAAGAGGAAAAACTGTCATTTTTCAAATATGTCTAGAATTGCCCGTAAGGCATAACATACAGGGTGTTCCATTTAAAAAACCAAAGTTGTCAATTTTTGATACTTTTACGTCGTTTATTTTTTTTTTGTTCTTAGCAGATTCTTACGATTTCATAGAAACCGTACAACTTTTGTATTCGAACTTATTTCCTAAATATTATAATAAAACCGCTAAAGCTTGTCAAAATATGAGGAACTACCCTGTACACCCTGTACATATATCACTGTGTAACACGAATTAGCTACACGTTATAAAAGTTCGTTCTTTCTTATTTTTCTCAAGTAACAATACTGTGTTCCTTTTGTAAATTTGAATTAATATGCCTCCTATACAGTCTATTAGTTACATCTTATATTTTTGAAAAATTATTTAGAAAAAAGGCTTAATCGAGGCGGGGATGCTTAAAAAAACACACTGTTTATGCAGGCAATTAATTTTAACATAATTTTCAGAGTGTTATAGTTTGAATAACAGGTTAAAAACATTATTAAGAGCTTCAAGCAAACGAAAACGCAAAATTCACAACCTTTTTTCCAGTAACTATCTATTATATTAAAAATAAATCCGTGTAAGAAACAATATTTGTTGAATCTATATAATAGCTTTTATCCTTATACCAACTACTATGTTCATGCGTAGTTTGAAAGCCATTTATCCAAGATTAGACAAGTTATAGATTTTTTTATGAATCAGACTCATATTTTCCATAGTGCACCGCATAAAATAAAATTTTCACAATGAAGTAAAATATTATTTTTTTCTTTTTTGTTGTTGATTTTATTTTTGTATAAACATTTTTATTACACGGTGTAATTCTAATGTCTTTCTACGAAATAATAGTATTAGATTAGTTTAAGTTCATTAATGTTACCGAATATAAACGCTAAAAACTTAAATAAAAAAGAACAAACCATTAGACTGTTCTTACTTACTAATTAGGAAGAGAGCAGAGACATTATGTATCCCTCAACACTAACAAATATTCTGACCCTGACACGTTAGGTCACAAAAAATACCTTCACAGGCCGGCTATTTTCTAAAACTAGCATCATTAGACAAGATACATTGCTAAGATTAAAGATATCATCTCTGACATCACTTTTATTACGCGCAGATTTATGGCTCCTTCAGTGTTGGTAAGTATTTCGAAATCCTCTAATAAAAGCTAAGGCTTTAACTGAAAAAAACCATAAAATGTTTTGATATAATTAAAAATATTTATGGTTTATCTACCATGAGAACAAAATCTCCATGTCATCTCGAGGTATCTTACCGGGCGAAAGCGTAAGAGGACATACACATTCCTTTAATTAAAAAAAGTAATAAAATTTAAAGCGGCATACGGAAAAATACTTGGAGGGAAAATATGTGCTTTAATCTAGCGAACTATAGGATTTTTTCCTGCAGACACAGAGTTGCTTTGAACTAATGTGAACCAGATTGACGACTTGAACACCTTAAGGCGCAAAGAGTCATCGCCCTCCTCAGAGAGAGCAAATTTGTAAATGTAAAAAGTGAAAGTGAGGATAGTATAGTTAATTTTTTCTTCCAGTAAGATTTCTTGACAAAAGAAAAATCTGAATATTGTGAATGTGTCCCGGAACCAATATAATAATTTCAACAAAAATTATAATTTTTTGATATCTAAAAATGAATTTGAAAGGGGAAATATGTGACTAGAACATCTGACAATTAGTTTTTACCTACAAACTGGGCATATAGGGCAGTTTGCAAGTAAAAATAGCGGTAGCTGCTGAATTGTTCTCGGCGTGATCCATTTTCACTCAATGTAAAAGTTTTTCTCTTCACGTACAAACAAGTCGATGATCAATATGACGAATAGGAAAATTGTTAATTAACCTTTGATTTCATATATAGAACGCCGCTAAAAAGTTTCCTCAGAAATAAATGATTTAAAGAAAAACGTCCGATTTAGACAGGTAGCGTAATTTAAATTCTCAAAAAATTGAGCTCTTTTAAGAAAAAACAAAACGCTCATTAAAAAGTAGATAATGGAGGCTCTCTAGTGATATTTAATATCAAGCAATATCATAATTTCTAAGGATTTTTTATTGGTTGAACTTGAGATTTTCGAGAATTCCGATAAAGTATTGTAAGATAAAAGCCTACTATGTTAGGTATATATATATATATATATATATATATATATATATATATATATCCCGTTATCATCCATATAATACCACTCTTTACAAAAACTACCTGAAGGGGATTTTGAGAGGAAATTACAATTCTGCAAATAGTATCGAGCTAAATGTCAGGAAAATCCTAATTTTTTAATAATGTTTTATGGACAGACGAAACTCATTTTACTAATTATGGCGTATTTAACAAACATAACCTTCTATGGAATTTACGGAACAAATGAATATTCATTTTGCTTGTTTAAACTCTTATATTATTTTTCTAGCAAATCGAATAATTGGACCTATCGTTTCCGAGAAGACTTTAAATGGACAAAGATATCTCGAAATACTGCAAACTGAAATACTTCCTGCAATTAGAGAAGTTGTGTCACCTATTGACTTTAACAGTTTGTGGTTTCAACAAGATGGATGCCCCGCACACAATTCTAGGTAGGTGCAAATATTTTTATCAGATATTAAAAAGAAATCATTAAAACTTTTTTCCCTCATAATACCTTTAGCATAGGAATCATTTTGTATGTTGTTTTTAGGTTAAATTAACCTTTATTTTGAAAATACAAGAGTTCTAATCACACTACACCACAACTTGTTACGCTCTGGATGCGCGGTTCGCTAACCAAGTTAGCAGCATCAGCAGATGATATAAACTTGAGTCCCAATTTAATATATATCAAGCTCTGCCTAGTGCCTTATGACGGTAAAGGCGCAGAAATAGGTCGGAGGAAGGTATCCTTAGAGGTGGAAATAAAAATAAAATAATTGATTATAATTATTTTTTTGATTAAATCAACAAGAAATAATCGATTAATCAATAATCGTTATTACATTACACAGGGAATAATGAATATTTTAAGCGCAATTATACAAATATACTAATGTACAAAAATACTTGTAGATATACAGGAAGGAAAAAAATTTAAGTAAAGTAAAAATTCAAATTTGTATAAGTAAACCTGAAAATTTTAAACTCCCTTCAAACTATAAATACATCATTGACTTTATATAAAGCTAATGCTTTCTAGAGATGTGTAACTCAACTCAGTTAAGTGAGCACTAAAGCAGCTCCGAGGTACAGATCTTTTTCGTTTCTGACTCGCCTCTCACTTACAGCGTAACGGAGCTGGAACGGCTTGCAACGAGGAAGATCCGGAGAGTCACCGACCGCCGAAATGCATTGCAATATATGCGGTTTGTTACATCCTCGATGCGGCGCGACTTAGCGGTTTTAACTTTTTATTTCGGCTCTTTAGATGTAAAATACATACAAATGTAGATATGGTTGGAACTCCCTTTTGGTAAATACGCATACAAAATAAGGCAATTTACTATTTAAGAAAATAATGTAGGTTGAACAATACCATAAACTTAAATATTATTTATTCCAGTGGCGGCTCCTCAGGAGCGGCAAGGTCGGCCGGGTTGCAAACATCTTAAAACGGACAAAACCAAAATGTAGTTTATTTAAATAAAAAAAGTTTGTTAATGTATTTTATTGTAAATGGTATGAGAACAACATAAATACCAGTATTTTTTATCATACTTGGCATATATATATATATATATATATACATAAATATAAATATGTATATGTATATATATATATATATATATATATATATATATATATATATATATATATAAGCAAAAATATTTAATTTTTGCAGAAAACAGCCTACGAGAAGAAATTGCTTTATTTTATTTTCATTTCAACACTGGTGTTGTAAAAGTGAATTGTATTGGTGGCCCGTAGAAAATAAGTGAAAAGTAGACTTTTTAAATACTGTCGTGTTTTTGCAATAATTAACGAAGTTTTAGTGTTTTTTTTCTTGTAAGCATTAGAGATGGGACATGTAACTCATTTTAGTGATGCGCTTCATTGACTCTGGTTCACTTTACTGAGTCAGCTCACTGAGTCTTTTCAACTAAGCTGCGAAACAAAGGAAAAAAATACACTCCTAACATCGTTTGACAAGACTCCTAACTTATGAATTGACTCCCGGACCACGGTTCTGCCACCCTGGCGGCTCGTAGTTGTAAAGGATAGAGGATGGGATATCGTGCTCGGCTAGTACGGCGAAGAATCACGGCGACGAATTGGTCAAGTTTAGTGTTTTAATTTTTTACGTTATAGAGTCTGACTATGCAGAATTTCTGTTGGAGATTTTTCAAATAAATTAGGCTTTTATTTATTTCGTTTAAGATACGTATTAAAACTTATAGATATTTGTATAATTAATATTAAAAATGACTTCATGATATTGCCGAAAAATAAGTCATCATATGCTCTTTTCTATAATGTTAGAATAAATCAGTGACGGCTCGTACTCTAAAATTTAGGGTCGGCCGGGGCTCAAGGCCAATCAAGGGCGGTTTTACGGGTAATGAGGTAATTACCCTCCCACTAGACCGGTCAAACAACATCATGTGTAATTTACATATTTTTACGTGAAAATTACTATTAAAAACTTGGCTACTAAACACTATAGCACAAGAGCGGCCTGTTGGATCGGATCTCTTGCATATCCATAGATAGAGTATTGATGTAAATATAAACAATGTAATTAATAAATTTGCTGCAGGAAAAAATTTGAACGTCATTCTATAACTATTTATTGGAGGTGGTTTTTTTTTCCACTTATGCCACAAGTATGATAAAAAATACGGGTATTTATGTTGTTCTCATACCATTTACAATAAAATATATTAACAAACTTTTTTTATTTAAATAAACTACATTTTAGTTTTGTCCGTTTTAGGATGTTTGCAACCCGGCCGACCTTGCCACCCCTGAGGAGCCGCCACTGGAATAAATAATATTTAAGTTTATTGTATTTTTCAACCTACATTATTTTCTTAAATAGTAAATTGCCTTATTTTGTATGCGTATTTACCAATAGGAAGTTCCAACCATATCTATATTTGTATGTATTTTACATCTAAAGAGCCGAAATAAAAAGTTAAAACCGCTAAGTGGCGCCGCATCGAGGATGTAACAAACCGCATACATTGCAATGCAATACATTACATACATTGCAATGCAATACATTATTTTCTTAAATAGTAAATTGCCTTATTTTGTATGCGTATTTACCAATAGGAAGTTCCAACCATATCTATATTTGTATGTATTTTACATCTAAAGAGCCGAAATAGAAAGTTAAAACCGCTAAGTGGCGCCGCATCGAGGATGTAACAAACCGCATACATTGCAATGCAATTCGGCGGTCGGTGACTCTCCGGATCTTCCTCGTCGCAAGCCGTTCCCGCTCCGTTACACTGTAAGTGAGAGGCGAGTCAGAATCGAAAAAGATCTGTACCGCGGAGCTGATTTAGTGCTCACTTAATTGAGTTGAGTTACACATCTCTAGAAAGCATTAGCATTATACAAAGTCAATGATGTAATTATAGTTTGAAGGGAGTTTAAAATTTTCAGGTTTACTTATACAAATTTGTATTTTTACTTTACTTAAATTTTTTTCCTTCCTGTATATCTACAAGTATTTTTGTATATTAGTATATTTGTATAATTGCGCTTAAAATATTCATTATTCCCTGTGTGATGTAATAACGATTATTGATTAATCGATTATTTCTTGTTGATTTAATCAAAAAAATAATTATAATCAATTATTTTATTTTTATTTCCACCTCTAAGGATACCTTCCTCCGACCTATTTCTGCGCCTTTACCGTCATGAGGCACTAGGCAAGCTTGAGGCAGATCTCAAATCAGAGATTATCGATGTGACATAATCGAAAACGAACACGTCTATGGAAGTAGAAAAGTTCTACGAGCTAAACATAACACTTAGCACCACCTATTGGAGCGCGGGAGAATTCCGGCTGCAACCTATAGGATTTAGGCACAAGCATATAATATGCGTGGGTAAAACTGAAAACAATAAAAATGTGCTTTCACACACTTTTATTCAAGATTTCTTGGCCGGAAAAGGATATATTTAGAAAAGCAAAAATTTAATTTTTGCTTATATATGTATATATATATATATATATATATATATATATATATATATATATATATATATATATATATATATATATATATATATATATATATATATATATATATATATATATATATATATATATATATATATATATATATATATATATATATATATATATATATATATATATATATATATATATATATATATATATATATATATATATATATATATATATATATATATATATATATATATATATATATATATATATATATATATATATATATATATATATATATATATATATATATATATATATATATATATATATATATATATATATATATATATATATATATATATATATATATATATATATATATATATATATATATATATATATATATATATATATATATATATATATATATATATATATATATATATATATATATATATATATATATATATATATATATATATATATATATATATATATATATATATATATATATATATATATATATATATATATATATATATATATATATATATATATATATATATATATATATATATATATATATATATATATATATATATATATATATATATATATATATATATATATATATATATATATATATATATATATATATATATATATATATATATATATATATATATATATATATATATATATATATATATATATATATATATATATATATATATATATATATATATATATATATATATATATATATATATATATATATATATATATATATATATATATATATATATATATATATATATATATATATATATATATATATATATATATATATATATATAAATATATATATATATTTTTATATGCTTATATATATATATATATATATATACTAAATATATCCTTTTCCGGCCAAGAAATCTTGAATAAAAGTGTGTGAAAGCACATTTTTATTGTTTTCAGTTTTACCCACGCATATTATATGCTTGTGCCTAAATCCTATAGGTTGCAGCCGGAATTCTCCCGCGCTCCAATAGGTGGTGCTAAGTGTTATGTTTAGCTCGTAGAACTTTTCTACTTCCATAGACGTGTTCGTTTTCGATTATGTCACATCGATAATCTCTGATTTGAGATCTGCCTCAAGCTTGCCTAGTGCCTCATGACGGTAAAGGCGCAGAAATAGGTCGGAGGAAGGTATCCTTAGAGGTGGAAATAAAAATAAAATAATTGATTATAATTATTTTTTTGATTAAATCAACAAGAAATAATCGATTAATCAATAATCGTTATTACATCACACAGGGAATAATGAATATTTTAAGCGCAATTATACAAATATACTAATATACAAAAATACTTGTAGATATACAGGAAGGAAAAAAATTTAAGTAAAGTAAAAATACAAATTTGTATAAGTAAACCTGAAAATTTTAAACTCCCTTCAAACTATAATTACATCATTGACTTTGTATAATGCTAATGCTTTCTAGAGATGTGTAACTCAACTCAATTAAGTGAGCACTAAATCAGCTCCGCGGTACAGATCTTTTTCGATTCTGACTCGCCTCTCACTTACAGTGTAACGGAGCGGGAACGGCTTGCGACGAGGAAGATCCGGAGAGTCACCGACCGCCGAATTGCATTGCAATGTATGCGGTTTGTTACATCCTCGATGCGGCGCCACTTAGCGGTTTTAACTTTCTATTTCGGCTCTTTAGATGTAAAATACATACAAATATAGATATGGTTGGAACTTCCTATTGGTAAATACGCATACAAAATAAGGCAATTTACTATTTAAGAAAATAATGTATTGCATTGCAATGTATGTAATGTATTGCATTGCAATGTATGCGGTTTGTTACATCCTCGATGCGGCGCCACTTAGCGGTTTTAACTTTTTATTTCGGCTCTTTAGATGTAAAATACATACAAATATAGATATGGTTGGAACTTCCTATTGGTAAATACGCATACAAAATAAGGCAATTTACTATTTAAGAAAATAATGTAGGTTGAAAAATACAATAAACTTAAATATTATTTATTCCAGTGGCGGCTCCTCAGGGGTGGCAAGGTCGGCCGGGTTGCAAACATCCTAAAACGGACAAAACTAAAATGTAGTTTATTTAAATAAAAAAAGTTTGTTAATATATTTTATTGTAAATGGTATGAGAACAACATAAATACCCGTATTTTTTATCATACTTGTGGCATAAGTGGAAAAAAAAACCACCTCCAATAAATAGTTATAGAATGACGTTCAAATTTTTTCCTGCAGCAAATTTATTAATTACATTGTTTATATTTACATCAATACTCTATCTATGGATATGCAAGAGATCCGATCCAACAGGCCGCTCTTGTGCTATAGTGTTTAGTAGCCAAGTTTTTAATAGTAATTTTCACGTAAAAATATGTAAATTACACATGATGTTGTTTGACCGGTCTAGTGGGAGGGTAATTACCTCATTACCCGTAAAACCGCCCTTGATTGGCCTTGAGCCCCGGCCGACCCTAAATTTTAGAGTACGAGCCGTCACTGATTTATTCTAACATTATAGAAAAGAGCATATGATGACTTATTTTTCGGCAATATCATGAAGTCATTTTTAATATTAATTATACAAATATCTATAAGTTTTAATACGTATCTTAAACGAAATAAATAAAAGCCTAATTTATTTGAAAAATCTCCAACAGAAATTCTGCATAGTCAGACTCTATAACGTAAAAAATTAAAACACTAAACTTGACCAATTCGTCGCCGTGATTCTTCGCCGTACTAGCCGAGCACGATATCCCATCCTCTATCCTTTACAACTACGAGCCGCCAGGGTGGCAGAACCGTGGTCCGGGAGTCAATTCATAAGTTAGGAGTCTTGTCAAACGATGTTAGGAGTGTATTTTTTTCCTTTGTTTCGCAGCTTAGTTGAAAAGACTCAGTGAGCTGACTCAGTAAAGTGAACCAGAGTCAATGAAGCGCATCACTAAAATGAGTTACATGTCCCATCTCTAATGCTTACAAGAAAAAAAACACTAAAACTTCGTTAATTATTGCAAAAACACGACAGTATTTAAAAAGTCTACTTTTCACTTATTTTATACGGGCAACCAAAACAATTCACTTTTACAACACCAGTGTTGAAATGAAAATAAAATAAAGCAATTTCTTCTCGTAGGCTGTTTTCTGCAAAAATTAAATATTTTTGCTTTTCTATATATATATATATATATATATATATATATATATATATATATATATATATATACATATTTATATTTATGTATATATATATATATATATATATGCCAAGTATGATAAAAAATACTGGTATTTATGTTGTTCTCATACCATTTACAATAAAATACATTAACAAACTTTTTTTATTTAAATAAACTACATTTTGGTTTTGTCCGTTTTAAGATGTTTGCAACCAGGCCGACCGTGCCGCTCCTGAGGAGCCGCCACTGGAATAAATAATATTTAAGTTTATGGTATTGTTCAACCTACATTATTTTCTTAAATAGTAAATTGCCTTATTTTGTATGCGTATTTACCAAAAGGGAGTTCCAACCATATCTACATTTGTATGTATTTTACATCTAAAGAGCCGAAATAAAAAGTTAAAACCGCTAAGTCGCGCCGCATCGAGGATGTAACAAACCGCATATATTGCAATGCATTTCGGCGGTCGGTGACTCTCCGGATCTTCCTCGTTGCAAGCCGTTCCAGCTCCGTTACGCTGTAAGTGAGAGGCGAGTCAGAAACGAAAAAGATCTGTACCTCGGAGCTGCTTTAGTGCTCACTTAACTGAGTTGAGTTACACATCTCTAGAAAGCATTAGCTTTATATAAAGTCAATGATGTATTTATAGTTTGAAGGGAGTTTAAAATTTTCAGGTTTACTTATACAAATTTGAATTTTTACTTTACTTAAATTTTTTTCCTTCCTGTATATCTACAAGTATTTTTGTACATTAGTATATTTGTATAATTGCGATTAAAATATTCATTATTCCCTGTGTAATGTAATAACGATTATTGATTAATCGATTATTTCTTGTTGATTTAATCAAAAAAATAATTATAATCAATTATTTTATTTTTATTTCCACCTCTAAGGATACCTTCCTCCGACCTATTTCTGCGCCTTTACCGTCATAAGGCACTAGGCAAGCTTGAGGGAGATCTCAAATCAGAGATTATCGATGTGACACAATCGAAAACGAACACGTCTATGGAAGTAGAAAAGTTCTACGAGCTAAGTATAACCCTTAGCACCCACCACCTATTGGAGCGCGGGAGAATTCCGGCTGCAACCTATAGGATTTAGGCACAAACATATAATATGCGTGGAAAAACTGAAAACAATAAAAATGTGCTTTCACACACTTTTATTCATTTCTTGGCCGAAAAGGATATATGTTGGCCGCATATATATATATATATATATATATATATGATTATATATATATATATATATATATATATATATATATATATAATATATATATATATATATATATATATATATATATATATATATATATATATATATATATATATATATATATATATATATATATATATATATATATATATATATATATATATATATATATATATATATATATATATATATATATATATATATATATATATATATATATATATATATATATATATATATATATATATATATATATATATATATATATATATATATATATATATATATATATATATATATATATATATATATATATATATATATATGGGACTCAAGTTTATATCATCTGCTGATGATGCTAACTTGGTTAGCGAAACGCGCATCCAGAACGTAACAAGTTGTGGTGTAGTGTGATTAGTACTCTTGTATTTTGAAAATAAAGGTTAATTTAACCTAAAAACAACATACAAAATGATTCCTATGCTAAAGGCCTATTATGAGGGAAAAAAGTTTTAATGATTTCTTTTTAATATCTGATAAAAATTTTTGCACCTACCTAGAATTGTGTGCGGGGCATCCACCTTGTTGAAACCACAAACTGTTAAACTCAATAGGTCACACAACTTCTCTAATTGCAGGAAGTATTTCGGGTTGCAGCATTTCAAGATATCTTTGTCCATTTAAAGTCTTCTCGGAAATGATAGGTCCAAATATTCGATTTGCTAGAAAAATAATATAAGAGTTTAAACAAGCAAAATGAATATTCATTTGTTCCGTAAATTCCATAGAAGGTTATGTTTGTTAAATACGCCATAATTAGTAAAATGAGTTTCGTCTGTCCATAAAATATTATTAAAAAAATTAGGATTTTCGTGACATTTAGCTCGATACTATTTGCAGAATTGTAATTTCCTCTCAAAATCCCCTTCAGGTAGTTTTTGTAAAGAGTGGGATTATATGGACGATAACGGGATGCTTTTAAAACCTCGTGTATAGTTGATTTCTTATTGTAGTTCGTGTTCAAGATGTAGGATTTTCGCCAAAATATTCTTGGGTGTTTCTATCCCGGCGGATAAAAAACCGTGGCCAGAAAAGTTTAAAACTTCAATGTTCGAGTGGTTGGTAACAAGTGTAGGAAAACATCTTTCTTCCAGGTTGACGCTGTTGGCAGCGCTCTCCACATTTCTCTGATTTTTAATATGTCACCAACATGTCAAATTTTTCCAAATTTGAGAAAATATCCGCCATTTCACTTAACCCTTAACAATTACTGACAACAATAAAATAAAATGTGTAATTAAATGAAAATATTTTTATTTCTGACAGCTAAACGTATTTACTTATTTTAAAATCAAAGCCTCCCGCAGTCACGACCAACTCAACAAAAAATAAACTTTGCTGATTTTTGACATAAAAATAAAATGTTTTTATAAAGTATCATAAGAAAAGAATGTTGTGTTGAAAGTTCTTTTTAAGCGTACTAAAAAACAAAATGTCGGCCATAAAAAAACAAATTGATGATGGTTTCTCAAAACCGAAACGTCTGAACTAAAAACTAAATGCAGAGATGTATAGGCCGTAAAAAGTTGTCGTAATAATATTTTTACAGATTTTAAAAATATCTTAAATTAAAACAGTTACAGAACTGATAATTAAATAGCCTCCAATTTTTCTAATTTCATCTCTTATAGTTTATAGTTATATTTATATAGTCACGAAATGAAAACATCAAATGCATTTCACACAATTAAACTCTGTGGGATGAAGAATTCCTTTTGTCATGTAAGTACTAAAAATCCATTGTTTTTTTAATTAAAATTTTACAGGCATTAAAACAAACCTCTGACCAACGGCAATAATTCTTTAATTATATCTAACGGTGACAATTCTCTGAAAGTGGACATCGTAGAATGATGCTGCATACTTTTGTACTTTTTAATAATTTTTTTAATGAGATGATATACAAAAATGTGTATTTTCCTAAGAATGTTTCTTGTTTTAATTACTGTGGGAAGATGCTAGTGCGAAGCGGAATTTAAATTAATTGTTTTGACTTGCTCATGTTACAATTTTGTGTGGTTTTTAATGGTTGTACAAATCAAAGTTTTTTTAATTAACATTTTTACTTTTATAAAATATTTCGTTTCGTGTTAGTTTTATTGCAAAGGACCCTGCATGTAGTGTGAAGAAATTGGCCTTGGGTAGATAAATTAAAAATCTATAATAATTTCACCGTCGACGAAAGAAGTATCAATGGATAGCTAAAATATCCTTAATAACATATCAAAATATATCCTATCAAATTTTTAGGGTCGAAGGAGATGAACTCTTAAGTTTTGAAAAGATTATCCGAATTCACTAAATTTTTCTCCAAATAACCAAAGCTCATTTTTTTGTTGACTAACCGTTTAGTTTAAAGTGAGAGGTTTAGCATACTAAATAAAATATGTCTAGAATGTTTTGTACTAATAAAGTTAGCTTAATCAAAATGGATATTAGAAGAAATAAGATAATTATGAAACTATAACGGCATTTGCACTGTTCTACAGTTATAACTGTTATACGTACTATATATGGAAAGTACTGTATTACTAGCCTCATAAAATTCCAAAAACGAATTAATAGGTATCTCATTTCAAATTTCACGTCAAATATTTTATTGTTTCTTCGTCATATTTCTAAAGGAAAAACATTAGCCATTTTCTATTTACGAATAATTTAATACGTAACACTAAATAAACTACTCAACTTTTGAAATGGATAAATTATTTTCTGGTCTAGCTTTGCGAATTTATGATTAGTTTAAAAGCGGCAAACATCTAAAATCTTTTCAACATTCCTCAAAATCTAGTATACGCTTCATTTAATATTTCTTATTCATGAACTCTTAAGACTTTAGGATTTAAAATTGCTTATACATTTTCCGGGAATTACCACATTAAACAACTTACAAAGAAACTTTTAATATAGTGCTTTCTGTTGAGAGTATTAAAAGCAAAGCATCTAAACTACGACATATACAGAATTATTTATTTTTGTAACTTTGTAAGTTTAATTAGGTATGTACTACATTGGGGGCATGCAGAGAAAGGGCAGATGGTTTTTAAAAAACAAAAATAAGCAATTCGATTTTTCAGCAATGCACGTTATTAGCAAAATTATATCTCTCTTTCAACAACAAAAAATGTTTTTTTTTACTGTCGCTTTGTCCACCAAGCTGTTTTGTTTTTTAGGGAAAATAGATATTTCACTTTTTGTCAATTTAACACAAGACACATTTTATGAAGATTGGTAACAATAAATACAAAATATCGAATTCAAGCAAGAAAATTTTAACGGGTAATTTATTTGTAGCCTGTTGTGATAAAATTTCCATTAAGCGCGTTTCAAATATCCTTCTTCTTATAAAATACTAAATAAATAGGCATTAATTAACTTTTTCTCAGTCTATCACAAGACAAATTGTCCTTATTCAGCATAATACTGCATTTTTTGAAAAAAAAAATGCCATTTACCTGTGCGGCAAAATATATAACCACCTGCTAACTGCAATGCGGTCTCTTTCAATTAATGTGTTAGAAAGAAGATTGAAGGTCTTACTTAACGAAAAAACTTATTATACTCTTAAAAATATTTCAGTGAAATTTTTAATGGATTTTATGTAGGTCTTTTTACTTTTTTTGTGCTAACTTTATTAAGTTTTGAAATATTTTAGTAAATTAGAAGGTATTTATAGTTGTGTGTAACATTCTTTTTGGAAATAAATAATTTCATTATTTTCTAATTAATAAGTATATTTAAGTTTATATTGATAAAAAAGGTAAATAATTTTTATTGATTTTAACCTAATTTTTACAAGGTTTAGAATTTACGAGGTAACTTAAAAAAATTACTTCTATTATATTACTTCAAATGTTAACTGTTGCCTGTTTTTTTTTAATTAAAAATTGCCGGTACTTCAGTTATTTTTGAAATACCAACGTTGTATACAAACAATACAAACGAAAACAGCTAATCGAATATCTAGCAAAAAAGTAAGCATTAAAGAAATGGAAACAAAACCAATTAAAAGCTAACAGCCAGTAGCCCGTTAGTCTTGTAGTTCTTATTTGGAATATGGTATTTCATTCTCCATTATCTGAAGATTTAGACAAATTTTCAGGAATAACGCATTTTGTGACGACTGCAGCCTGAGAAGCTAGCTGGCCAAACCATTTTTTTCAAAGAAATAGTCCTTTTTTTTCCGAGCAACCTGATTATAAGACTTAAAAGAAGAAAACACTAGTCTCGGTCTCGCGTGTTTCGAGCTTCCGGTCATCATCAGACCTTAAAACCAAACAGACTGTATGTTACAAATCGAATATAACCAACTATAAATTTTACATATGATACTAATATTAAACTGGTCTGGTTTCGGCATCTACGTTCAATACATATTCTATAAAACCAGGAAAACCACATGACAAGAAGAATTTTCGATTTTTTCCAATATTTTATTTGCATTTATTGAAGTTTAATAAAACCTTGAAGCGAAGAGATTCTTCTAGTGGTCACCAATAACCACTCCAAATTTTAGGTCTTTGTATCCAGAGCTGTCAGTAGTGTCAGTAATTGAGTTACCGTAATTGACAAATCTCTCTCAAATCCTTTTTAGTAACGAATTGTATTTCAATTTCAATTACTAGCAAGGAAGTAATTGTAATTGGAAATTTGTTTTAAAACAGTTAAGTAGTTTAATTACTTGGGTAAGTAATTAACTATTTTCCAAGTAGTTGAACTATTTTTGTCAAGCAATTTAACTACTTTCATCATTTAATCATTTTATATGTATAATATAAAGTGTTTAAAATATTGTTTTTTCTAAGAATTATTGATTATCTGACTGTGACCGAGACTAGTATTTTCTTCTTTTACGTCAAACCGTTTTTTGACTTATTTCCATCTTCTTTACTTCTAAGCTAGGGCAATCTTCAACTATTATATCTATTGACCTTTGTCGAATGGTTTTCCATTCTCTATGAGATATTGTTTTGAATAATATTTTTTTACTTATATAAAAATATAGAATATCTACTTATAATAAAACAAACCATTTTTCTTTTCTTAACTTTTATATAGATTTGTCTTCTTTGTTTAAATGATTAATCAATGAATTAATGAAAATCTACCATTTTGATATGGTACACCAATAAATATAACATATAAAATATTACACTCTAATTATTAAGAAAAAACTGAAAGTTCTTGGGTTTAGGTTCGAATAAAATATGAAAATTTTAATGTGTAATTTAGTTGATGTTTCGCCCTGTTATTTAGGGCATCTTCAGAAAAAAAATACTGATTCTAAAGTTATAAAAATACATACAATAATATTTAACATTTATATACACTAATTTTTACGGTTAAGAAAAGAAGCGACTGACAATATTTATGAGACACACTGTATATAATTCTACCTTACGATGTTAAAACACATTACAATCTAATAATACAAGAGTACATACCTTGAAACAAATAGGTGCAGACAGTTAAATAAAAAAAATCTATTTTTTTTTAAATTTTACTTTCTCAAGAAATATAAACCATTACTTAAATAATTATAGCTCCATTATTTTTTACAATAGGATGAAAAAACTTAAGGCAGTAGTACTAAACTAAAATATGCAATTGTTTTAGTTATTATACATAACTTAAATTGTAGAAAGTGTCTCCCGGCCTAAAGTCAAAGTTAACACTAGAACAGTCACCATTAATTTCAAAAATTGATCAGTTTATATGTCTTTAAAACGCAGATAATTACCTACCAATAATTACTAGGAGAGGGGCAAACATTTTTCCAGTAATAATAATTGCACATTTTCAGTTCTTCTTGTCCAAAGAACACCTGGCCATGAATTTAGGTCAGAGTATATCAGGTTTAACTCCTTAGTAAAAACATAATTTTATTACATTGATGCCTTTTTGTCAGTATAAATAACTTCCGGTACATATTACTGTTAATTTGAGTGCAACAGCGTGAAAGACTAATATACATTTGTTGATATCATCTTTAGCCACCAATTAACGAAGATGAAAGAAAAGTTTAACGCACAAAACAAAGCAAAAAAGTAAATGATATTTTATAATACCATATAAATGCAGGGCCAGTTCTAGGAGGGCAGGCTAAGCATTTGCCCATGGCGGCAAATTTGGAGGGCGGCAGTGTTCAAAGTTAAAGCAAGGTAGAAAAAAATAACTTTTTAAGAGCTACATAATGTAGATTTAGAATTCCAATTACAATATGAGAGGAGAGAAAAAATATGAAGGGGACAAAACGGTTGCAAACCCTAATAATACAAATTTAAATATAAAGATAGAAATTAAAGTAATTTTTATATAGGCCAATACTGATGCATTCCAGATCTTTTAAAAGGCGTTTTAGAACTTTTTCCCATATTTTCTCTAGGTTGTATGTTGTTCTGGGAGATTCAGTTTCCACCTCTTTCAAATAATTCTGAATATCTGCAACAGAATGAAGGCGCGTATTTTCCTGCAGAAACAGAAAGTTAGTTTTAATAATTTGGACATCGTGTCAGGTCCCAAAACTACCTCAGAATATGTTTGAGCAATTAGCGACTTATTCTAGAATAAAACCCAAGTCCGTCCATTCTTACAAAGACCTATATTGCAGTAAATTGCTTTGAGCACATCAATCTCTTTCAGGTCTGAATTCTTTTATAAATTGATCCTTAGAGTATTCAGCAAACTTGGACTTTTAACGTGTTTACTTATTTGCATTAAGCTGCTGAGCTGTGCACTCCTGAGATCTTTATCAATTAAGCAAAATGTTAATATTTCCTGTTCTGCTAAATTGTGTATGATGAATTAAACAGCAGTTAATACTCCAAAAGAATTATGCAAACGCATAAATACTACTGATCAGTGAATAATACTGTTATAAGCCCCCACACACTTTGGTTATTTTGTATTTTATTTTGGTTTTAACTGTACGAGTCAAACCGCAGGGTTTAAACTGACAGTTTATGGGAGTATTTGGGGGTATTTGTTTTAGTACATTTTGCACGTTTGAACCATTGCTGTTTTGCACGAACGTTTATTTAATAGTGGTGTTACCCGCGCAATTTATCTGTTCTTCATTGACGTTACTTTCGTTTGCCATGACATGTTAAAATTATATTTTCTAAAGCAATTTTGAGAAAGCTTATAGATTTCTACGGAATTCTTTTTTGTTTGTATAAAAAAAGATTTGAAATTATCACGACAGAGAGAAAAATTTAAATGAAGAAATGATTTTGAAACTGAAATAAATCGTTCCAAATGCAAACAAAACCTGTCATTAGTAATCAAATAGAACATATGAAAGTATGACATACAGGGTATGTCATTAAAAAAATGAAACCTTTTGACTCCAGTAGACAAACAAAGATAAAACGGTTTTTTATATTATATGTATATAAAAACGACAAACTAGATATATTTACTGTGGTTATTATCTAATGTAGTATATTATAGTAATATTAATCAAACTTAGAAAAAGACAGTGTGTCTAAATTTGTACCTCAGAGTTGCTAAATTATGCTCAAGTTATTTGTGTATATTTTTTGATTTTATAATTAATTTTATTAGATAGTAGTGTGTAGAAGAAAACACCGGGCCGTTTTTTGACACATTTTTAACTGTAAGGTAAAAACCACGCAAAATATTGAAGTGTTTGGTACTCATTACTTCATAATTTTTCAAGTCCATGAAAACAGGTAAAATGTTTATTTGAAAGGTGTATGATTTTTCATAAATATTTACATGGCGGCAAATTTAAAAATAAATGTCGATCGAAAAATCAAGAAATCACTATCAACTTTTTTATTTTGAATGAAACGCCTTGTATTTTTTGACATTTTTGGGTTCTCCTTATTCTTTTCTTTTCAAAAATATATAATATGTCTATACTCGAAACAGTAGTTTTTGTTTTATTTGGCTTTAAAGTTGCTACATACGACAAATTCACCGTCATGCAATTCGACGACACTAAAATCGCTCTACCCATGAAAAACAAATAACATTATTTTAATACAACATTTTTAATGAATACATTAATAATTAACGAAAAAATCAATGCAACATAACATAATAAAACATAATAATGTTTTATAAATAAACCTATTGTTAACAGCCTTTTTATAAGTTAATTACATCAATATCCAAGCAATTTTGGAAAACTGTTTTCAGTTTCCTGATAGCATTGGTAATGAAAATGGGACATTCTCTATTTAAAATTGTAATTTCGTGCTCGTTATCCGTTCTATTAAGGTAAATTTATCTTTTAAATATCCCCATAAAAAATTATCCAATGGTGCAAGGTCCGGACTATTGGCTGGCCAATGAATATTACCATGTTTACTGATCCACAAATCATATTGAACATTTAAAACATTTGTGACATGTCGGATGTAGTGGGATGGTGCTCCATCTTGGTGCCAAATTATTTAATTATAGGTATTTATGGGTCTCGTTATTTAATGAATTTAAATACGTTTCCCTGGTAAAATACCTTCAATAAAAATTGGATCAATAATTTGGTCTCTCAAAATGCCTCACCACACAGGATTTCTTGTTGTCCAAAAGTGTTTATTCTTTCTATTGAACATGCCGGCTGTGGTAAAACAAGCTTCATTTGATCACAAAATCGTTTCAAACAGCCTATCTTGTCTCAATCTCCCCAGCATATCCTCGCATAATTAGAAGCGTTGATTAAAATGATTATCAGTTAATAACTGCACTAGTCTAATTTTATACGGACGGTACTGATGCATCTTAAGCACCGAATGAATATAATACTAAGATTTTCCTATTATTCTAGAGACGTCAGGAATCGATGTGCTTGGATGTTCTAAAAATTAATTTTAATTAAACTTTTAGACTACCTCTCGAAATATTTGTTTGCCTTTAAAATGCGTCAATTCCTCGTCCAAGTTTAATTTTGCTTGCGTTCTTTGTCTATGTAGTGATTTTCTTTGTGCATGGTTTTTTATTATATATGAAACAGTTTTTATAGAGAGACCTAGAGCTCCAGGATATAGTATCCTTTATATCCAAAATACAATTGAAATATTTTAAGTTTTTTTTCTAAACTCCTGATGTAAGTAAAGTCAATAAAATGTTTTCTTTACAAATAACTATTCTGTTTTTTTCCTGGGCAAAGTGATTTTATTTTATTTATATGTGGCCACTTTAAAGCCGAATAGGTCAAAAACTAGTGTTCCGAGTATAGACGTATGATATATTTTTGAAAAGAGGAGAATGAGGAGAATCCAAAAATGTCAAAACATACAGGGTGTTTAATTTAAAATAACAAAGTTGGTAGGGATTTCTTGGTTTCTCGATCGTCACTTGTTTTTAAATTTACCACCATGTAAATATTCAGGAAAAACTCTACAACTTTCATATAAACATATTTTTTGTAACTTAAAAAAAAGGCTCCCAGGGAGTGGAAAATAAAAAAAAAACCTGTACAAAAAATAATCGTTCTAAAGAATACTCTGTTGTAACAACTACATACCTTTTTATAAGGTACTACCAAAATATGTTAATGAAACGAGTTATAGTTAAGAAAGATGCTTTGCCCCACATATATGCAAAATCCACTCTTGATAATTTAGTAAAAGCTGAAGCAGACGCCTAGTTAAATAATATAGTATTAGAAAATGTATACTATCAAAAGACTATAGCTCCTTAGATCCGGTTACTTATTTAAACAAATTATTATCGATATGGAGGAATCGGCTAATGAAATCTAAATCGATGTTTAAGTTAAAATGTTACCACGGCATAGAGTTAGATAGCATTTCTTGTAAAAGTAAAGACGAGACTAAATAAAAATACAAAATAGATTTTTCTTAATTGGCTTTTCAAAATCAATCTTTATATGTACGGTAATTTTTTGATAATCAATAAAACGTAATTGGGCATTTCAAAATGAAAATCTTTTAGTTGTTTTCTTTAACCAATTTTAAAGTTCTTTTTATATTTCCTTTACAAAGAAATCGTAGCTTTTAAGTATTATTGAAAAATTGAACTCGTTTAGGGAAGGACGGCAATTATTCCTTTTGCACAGGGCGGCGTTGTCCCTAGGGCGGGCTTTGTATAAATGAAATTTTATAATAGATTTTCATTTAAAACCTGACATCCTAATAATAAGATATTTTCAACAAAAACGTATAAGGCATATTATAAGGTCTCGCATAAGGTCGAGTTTTAAATAGTTATACAGTTATTAAGGGTAGAAACTTTTTTATTAGTTCAATAGCACAAAAATAATTTGTGGCGACTTATAGGCCAGCAAATTAAATCCAAAACAACCCAAATGTAGCTGTGGCGTGAGGTAACCTAGATTTTTAATGAGAATCGCTCAGAAATAATATATCTGAGAATATGACCTGGTTTCAGCGAAAAGAAGCGCAATCCAATATTTTCATTGAAAAATAGTCGTAACTGAGAGGTAAAAATCAGAGTCATTTTCTACCGCTGGTCTAATATGTTACAAAACATTCAATATCGCTATAAATTTGGATTCAAGGACTTTGAAGTATTACAAAATCAAAATCCGAAAGTAAGGCATTGAAATAAGAGCTGATTATTTGCACACACTTGGCTTTTATTTTTAACAATTTTTGGCGCCCTTTTAAACGTTCAAAATATAGTAAATAAATTTTTCTTTGAAGCAGGTTTTTGGGTTATACAAAAATTAAATGTACTGGGTCTACAACTAAGAAGGGAGGCCGGTCGTATCTCAGGAACTACTTGTCTTTTGGGTTTCGGAAAAAAAATTATGTAGTAAATCGGCCAAGAGAAATCGCTGGAAATTATTTTTAGTCTCGAAAAATTGCCGGTAGGGGGCGCCACCAGAACTTTAAATCGAAAATGTCGTTTTTTTGGTGAATTTGCATAGTTAAGGTATATCGAAAATATAAGCATAGTATTCTTCAATAAGTTGCGCAACTTTTTGCTATTTATCATTTTTTTCTATTTTCAATAATAAAGTGGTGGGGGAAGGTCAAACATTTTTTGTTTCAAACGTTGATATCTGTGTTTTGAATTAACCGATTTTATTGAACTTGGTCTTAAAAAAAGAGCTTTTTGCGCTCTATTTGCGGTGCCATTAATAGTCACCAAATTTATTTTGCTGCAAGTCGCTAGATGGCGTTTTTCTGGAATTCCTCAAATAATACCGATTGTCTCAAAAAAATTAAATGGTATATGACTTATTTGTCAGATTTGATTTTGTGATTATGAAGGGTATACGATAGTGAAATAAAAAAAACAGATCCCTATTTAATTTAAGAAAGTTGATGATGGTCGCTCAAATCCGAAACGTCTAAAAACTAACTACACCAAATTGTAGAGGAGAAAAAGTGCCAATGGTAAAGTGAAAGTTATTTTTATCTATCATTTTAATTTAACCTAAAATTTGAGAAATTTTGAGAAAAAAACGCTGCAAATTGAATCACTACTTCCACATCATCTTTAGAAGAAACAAAATAACTGTAGATATACCCGAAAACCAAATCGACATTACGATTTTTTACGAAATTTTGGATTTTCGTCCTCTTTACTTTATAACCTTACTATTTATTTTTGTTATTTTGGTCAAATAAACTGAAAAAATGAGATCCCAGAAAACCTATAAATCGATATGATACCCGATTTTTTTTCAAATCAAGAAAGTTGATGATAATCGCTAGAATCTGAAAAGTAGCGTTGGATTAAAAAAATAACTTCACCAACTTTTAGAGGAGGAAAAGTGCCCAATGGTGAGGGGAGAACTATTTTTATCGTTTAAATTTTCCTAAAATTTTAGAAAAAATATATTAAAATGAAACGATATTATATTTATTGTAAGCCAGAACATAAAAAACTAAACAGTAAAAGAAGTAGCAGGAAATAGGACACCAAAGAAATAGTTTATGCTTTATTCTTTGCTGTGCTATTTCCTGGTACTCCATTTATTGTTGTGTAAAAAAGCAGAGATGATCTGAAAAATGCAATAAATAACAAATAAACAAAGAAAATGTCGTAAAATGCATTTTTTTCGATTTAATTGTTTGTTAATTAATTATTGGTGTCTAGTGAACTGTTGGAAATGTCTACCGTCATGCTCGATACATAGACGGAGCTTTTCTACTGTAGAATTTACTGCAGCTTCTATTTCTACAGCTGGTATCATCTGGATTGCGCTTCTAATTCGGTTGATGAAGTTGTTGGTCTTATTTGGTACACCAAATCCTTAAGACGACCCCACAAGTAAAAGTCTAGACACGTCAAATCGGGGGAACGAGGGGGCCACGGAAATATACTGCCCCTACCTATCCAGCTTCCGTGAAAACGCCCATCTAGGAACCGTCTGATATGGTTTGAGTAGTGAGCTGGGCTGGAAGAATATGGTGTCTAAATCGATGCCCTTAAGCAAAACTGACAGCTCATTTTCGAGAAAATCTAATTAAGTCATCCCTTTTCACCGCCTCTCAAAGCATACAAAAATGTGGGATTAAAAATTCTGTCCTCTCAGTGTCTACCCTGACGTTACCGAAGGATGACCTGCCGCGGTCCACATTAAATTGATTTAAAAATGAAAAACTGGGCATGGAAACTCGATTTTTGACCACAGCAAAAAATGTTTAGTAGCAAAACTATGGAGCTTTTTATCTGCTCAAACGTTTTTGTCCCAGATGGTAACGATGCCCTAGTTTGTACCAATCTATATAAGAAACTAGGGAGTATCGTGTATAAGTTATTTTTTTTTGCCAGATTTTAAACATTTCGCTTGAATAGAAGGCTCAAAATTAAGTTTTTCACTGTGTAGTATTATATAATAAACCGGTAAATTTCCTAAATAGCTATGATCTCTCCTGAGTAAGAACCAGCATGGCTTTACTTCTCAGGGATCCACGCAAACAGCAGCGTTAGAACCGATAGATAGAGTTCACTTACTTTCAGGTTAAGATGGTCCAACCAACTCAGGATTAGAGGAAATGTTATGGCATTCTTGGCTGAAAAGAAAGTTATCGTACAAATTAACAACATTCAAACCGACCAGTACGAAATTAAATCTGAGGATCGGTTTTGGCGCTACTCGTCCTCATACTGTTTGAACGTCCGTTGGAGTATCAGGATTGGATGAAAAAAGAAAAAGATTGTGACAGATAAAATTGAACCAAGAAAAAATTGTGACAGATACCTTCTATAAAATATTCTAAGAGCGAGAAAAAGTGCTTCAGTTGTGAAATTCTTGACATATATGGACAAAAGTATTGGTTGGGATATTCGAATAGATCAAGTCTGTTCTGGACTTAGCAGGGCATAGGCGTACCACCTTACAATAAAACTAAAACAAAAGCAAACCCCCTTACACAGTACCAGGTGCATACTATGCTCTTTCTTATCATTTCCTTAACACTAACTTCAATATACACATTAAACAAATACAGGTAGAAGTTAGATAATCACTTATAGAGCTTCCCCCCCAGATCATACGTTCGTAGTTTATATTATAGAATTGATGATCTACCCCATCGAAGGCCTCGGAGCAGTGGATGCATACCCCACATCTCCACTTAAGGCAATTACGGTACGAAGCCTATCCAAGGTAAAAAATAAAATAAAATATCATCTCTGTTTTTTGGTACCCATCATGTTCTACAAAATTTGTCATATTTTGTCATTAGTTTGTCATTATTAAACTTGTCATCTTTTAATAATAACTTGTCTCTTAATTAATTAAGTAACCGTAATGCAGTTCTTTTTTTTTTTAAATAAACAAATTATATTATAGAAACAATTTATACATTTAATTATAACTAAATATAATTGCTATTTTAGCTGTATTATTTTGTGTGTTTGACGAAAAAAATATATTAAATTGAACTAGGCCTAAAATAAGAAAATGTTGAACCGGAACATCAAATTTAAAAAAAATAAATCTGAATCTTAAGTGACGTCTTTATAGAGTAGTTAAGTCTTTATAGAAAATATTGTCGACTGTGTGACTGACTATACGTAATAAAATTTTCTGAGATACTTAATAAAGAGGTACGTGAACCAGATTTGAAGTTGCTCAACCACAAAAATTCTTCCTCGGTAAAATATTACTACTGAATTATTTATTGCGAATATTGCGAATGCATATATCATTTTTTTGCAGTGCAACAGATTGTGATTTTTTGGCCGACAGAGAAGCAGAAACTATATTTAATTTATAAACATGTAAGCATATTTGAAATCGTATAAGGGTCAAGTCACATATATTTCACGTTATTCCATTACGGTTATTTCAGCTATAGCAATAATTTACGCTGAAATACGGCAAACCTATAGAACATTGAGATTATAAATTGGCGAAAGACAGGAAAGGTTGCAAACCTGGTGGGTGTCCCACACTAGCCTGTCTGGTATCTTGATGTTCCGAGCGAAATAGCCATTTCTGGTATTCAGCTAGAATTATTGAATTATTGTCATTAATAAATTATTGTTCTAATAGTTGAAACGTGTGCTATTTGCATACCGAATAGCTGTTATTACTTCTCGGACTGAAATTTTTTTGCGTTCATGTGTCGCGCATTTATCACTTAACGAGGATACGTTCAAACGACTTTTAAGATAAAGGGCGGTATTTAAATAAACAATTATTGTGTGCTTTAGGCGAGTATAAACTAGAAGAGAAAATGTTAAAACAGTGGTGCAATGAGGATTTTTATTTGGTAGTACCTCACCATCTATTTCGTATCACTCAAACCATTTAAGAGGGGATTTAGTGTCCAGTAATGGGGAAAGACTTAATAAAAATACGAGACATTTGGCAAATTAAAAACACTTTATTATTAGATATTTAAAACAAAATATTTTTAGTACATTGAAAACCAGTTTATTTGCATTTGCATGATTGGACTGAATTACTCTCTTCTGTTAACTCCCGGACTATAAGTGCAGATATAGAATATAGAGTGATATGACCATTCTGAAATATTTACTTTCTTTTGTTTTAATTTTTATATACAGGCTGTTACAAATTCGAAGGGCGAGCATTGGCATCGCAAAAGTCGTAAGAAATACGATGGTGGTTAAATTAAGGCAAAATTGCACAATTTAATGTCCAATTTTGTGCCGTTGGCAAGCTTTTAAAATTCCGTAGATATATCCGCAAAAAACCAAATATCGCCATTTTCCTTTTTATTCATTCCAGGCTGCCTTTGAAGAGATATTTTTTATTTTACATCTTTATAACCACTTTTCCTACCACACAAACTGGAACAAGTATATAGCCTGCTACAGATTCATCTCAGAACGAATACTATCTATAACCATAAAACTTAAATTTCACAGCTATCGGATATTTATCGCAGGGATTGACTTGCATGAAGATATTATACTAGCAGCATATTTAAATGCAAAGATAGAGGGTAGAGTTGATGCCGAAGTGGTGGATATATTGAGAAGCTACAAAACGATAGTGGCAACAGACATGTTGAGATTTGTAGCCAATATGAGTTACAAATAACTAATAGAAGATTTGCACATAAAAATATCTGCCGATATACGTGGGAAAGACCCTAAATGTGCCAAAGATTGAACGACTGTGTCATTGTCAAGCAAATGTCAAACTGTAAAGTGTTTGTTGCAAGCTGGATTAGATGATATTGCGGAATAGAGGCTCATGAACTTAATAGATCTACAGAACTGCATATTCCAACTGAAAAACAGAAAATTTCTTGGACCTGGAGATATACCGGCAAAATTATTGACTTATAGGGGTGATGTTTATCTAAATCAAATGAGATATTTAATGAATATATATAACACAACAAAAAGCAACTCAGGAATGGAAGATGGACATCAGTTTATAAAAACGGGAATAGAAAGGATTCAAATTGTTTCAATGTGTAACGGGTACATTGAGTCGTTTTTGGGGCAGAATAATATAAAAAAGCTGAGAGAGCATGTAAATATATTTGTCGGAGAGGATCAAAGTGGTTTCACTGCAGATCGGGTTTGCATGGTTAATTTGTGTACGTTACAAGTCATCGAAAAAAGATTTAAAAAGATCAAGAGCTCCACATTGCTTTTATAGACAATGACAATGGGCCCCGCAGTAAAATATTCGAAACCCTAAAACAATCGGTACCTTTATTTAATAACATATCTATAACATTATTATAAACTTGTATAAGGACAATATAGCACACATAATACAAGAAAAAACTCTATCCAAACCATTTTTGTGCCACTAAGGTGCTTAGACAGTTTTACGGTATATTGCCTTTGTTATTCAACATTTGTGTAGTAGCAGCTCTAAAACGATGGAAACAAAGATGCCAAGGAATAGGTTTACTCACTTGATTACCTTAAGCTTTGCAGACCACCAGGCAGTCTTAACGCAAGACTCATTTGACATGTAGTTCATGTTAACAACACAATACCCTGACTAGTGACTATAAAAAATGGGGTCTGGAAACGAACCTAGATAAGACGGAATAACTAGTTATCAACTCGGACACAAGATTTGAGGTTCTTATCAGTGACGAAGTACAAGTAAAACAAGTCAATAAATTTAAATACGTGGAAACTATATCGGAAAATAAGCAGCCAGAATATTAAATATAAGGTAGAAGAAGAAATAAAGGTAATCGGAGCACTAGTTCTGTCTGGTTAAAATATTAATCTATGGGTGTGACGTATGGACAATGAAGGAAGAAGACAAATGAAGAATAATAACATGACGGTGACAGAGACAGTTATAAACCGCATTAAAAAAGAGCCTTATATGGTTTGGGCACCTACTTAGGATGGAGGGTAAAAGATGCCCCAAACGACTTTTTTTTGTGGCAGCCTCTGAGAAGAAACAAACAAGGCCTACATCGCAAGACATGGGGCGAGGTATTTAAGGGGTGCAATGCGCCACCGAGTCTTGGAGAAAAATATGGCAAATAATCGGGTGTCTTGGAGGCAGAGACTGAGTTTGGAAATGCAGCGACTAGCTGTATAATTTCCGTGATTGTCTAGTCTACATAATAATATGTAGTTAATCCCAAATACATATAAATACATAATAATTTGTATATAATTTGGTTTGTTTGCATGTTATTAATTTTAAAGGTATAACAGGTATGTCAGGAGCATTTTGTCTATATATAATTTGCGTGATTTCGGTGACAAACTACTTTATTTTTAGATGCCCTTGGTCCTGTATTTATCACAGGTAAATTTAGGAAACATGAAACTAAGCAATGATCTTAATTTATAATTATTAACGCACTTTCTTTTATTTTTTTTAGAAAATGTTTCCTTTGCTATAATGCTTGAAGCATTCTAATTAATTCTATGTATAAAACATTTCCATTTTTTACATCTAACTACATTAACTCTTTTCATCACTCTGTGTACTATGCAAAATTGCAAAATAAATGAACACGGATTACTAATTATAAATGTATGAAACAAGTTCATCAAAATACGTAATGCGTAATTAGTTTTTTTAGCTCAATAAACAAATTTTTAATTAATTAAGAAACACTACAGTGTGACGAGTGATATCTGTGGCGAACCGCTTCTCCTTCCGCCGTCTGCCACGCTACTAGCCAAAAAGAACCTACTCTTCGTTTAATAAGTTGTTTCAGAGTTCATTGAACAGATTCATAATGCTTGTATGGTTGCGAGTTTTTATAGGCCGTAATATGTTGCCAAGATAGTAGAAGTTCTGGGTTCAAATCCAAACCAGGGCGAGTTAATTATTTCAATTTAAAAAATCCGACAATCACACCAATTACAAACCTGGATTTTTTCCGGCTTTGATACAATTAATCAGATATCTGCGTATTGTCCGATTTCAAATGTTTAATCTAAAGAGAGATGTTTCAAGTACTTTTTGAAACCACCTTGGCTTAAGGTCTTTAATAGTCAGTAAAGGATTTCATGATTTGATGAAATTTAGAAATCCTTCTAGAGTAATAAACGTCTGCTAGAAAAAATATATTGTGGTTGTAGATGTATGCCCTGCTCTGAGATACGACTTAAAACTACTCCGTTTATAGAATAAAGTGCTATGGTCCTGTAAAGTAGGGATACAGAAAACTTAAATTAATTTGAAATAGGATAGTCAAAAAATCTTTTTGGTCCATAGGTATGTACAAGTAAAAAAAATATTGGCAATAATTCAAAGTAAAAAATAAGATATTTTATAATTTTTATTAAATTTTGCATGTTCAATGGATTGTTAAAAAAATCAAAAAATGTTTTCATATCGTCATATTTTAGAATCGACATAAAATTTCTGTAATCGAATGGGAACACTTCCTAAGCAATATTTTTTATGAGGTTTGCTATTACTTGCAAAACAAAAAGTGGGTCTACAACAAAAAAACATATAAATATTAAATTGTTTATGATTTATTGTTTTTCTACGATAACATTTTATTTAAGTGGCTCCTCTCATGGCGTGTAACAAATAACATATCAAGGAGTGTCACATTATTTACAGTGCCCCATAGTCAAACTAATAATTACAAACTTGTCCTAACGTTTAATTAGTTCGTATCATGATAAGCAAGTTTTCATCGAACAACTATATCGCAGTCTAATTATACGACTTGCAATAAATAATATCCCCAAGTTGGCATTTCTATATCGCCTTGTCGAAAACTTAGACCTTATTTTTAATAAGAGATAAATAGCTGATTTCTGGTCTATAAATTGGCTTAATTACGGTTGTTCTTCAAATTAGTAGTGGATGTTGTTATTTTCCTGAATTTCCTGAATTGTATTACTTAATGTGTTAACAGAGTTTAGGGGTTTAAAAAACAAGGAATTACATAAGGGCTAATTACATAGAGGTCGATTTTAATAGGCAGAATGGGACAATAAAAAATTCTCTAACTAAATCTTAAGGATATATATTAAAGAAAATGTTGAAAGGGGGCGAATAGACCATTTTTTAAAATTCCAAAATATCGAAAAAAATATATTTTTTACCATCTAACAGAGAATTTTATTGTGTTTAAAATAGTTGTCAACCTTTTTTTTCCTATAGCCTGTTTGAAGTTCATTAATGTTTAGAATAATGTTGATTATTTAAATTGAAAAAATGGGGAAATACTGGACATGTACATATATATATATATATATATATATATATATATATATATATATATATATATATATATATATATATATATATATATATATATATATATATATATATATATATATATATATATATATATATATATATATATATATATATATATATATATATATATATATATATAACATAAAATAAATTGAGAGTTATATATGAAAGAAACTATGTGCTAAATTTAAATGATATATATGTAGAACTGTACGAGGCCTTGCGGACATCTTTTTCTAAACTTTTAGTTCTAGAATTGGCTATCAATTAAAAACATCCTGTATACATATTTAAGATTTTTCTTCTTTTTATCTTACTTTCAAAAGGTCCTTTCAATTTGTCCGTGAATAATGGTTAAGTTATTAAGTTTCCAAAAATTAAAAATTCCAGAGCATATAAATTGAGCATACACTTTAAAGTAAATAAAATAGTTCGTGGATTTTTATTGCCTTCAAGTTTCGTTACTAAGCTGTTTTTGAAATTTGAAATGATATATTTAGAATCAGCAAGAAGAGGGTTATTTGACAGACAGGGTGTTATAGTTAAGAAACCAAAGTTAATGTTAATTTCAGAAAAACTAAACACCCTGTATACTTGTATTTCATTTGTTTTGATATCTATAAAAATTATAACCAAAAACCCCGTACGCTTGAATGCACTGTCATCCTCTATTTTTTACAAAACAAAGTTATAATTTTTAACGGACAGGTTCTTAAGGTAATCCCCGTAGGAAGAAATGTTATTTCCAAGTTGGACAAAAGATTCTGCTGTGAAATTGGATTTGGTCGCAAACAAAATCACAAATCATTTAAACCGGTCAACAGCAGTGACGTGTTTAGCCAAATCAGAGGTTAATGATCAACAATTAATCAAAATAACAGGACAATTCAACTGAAACGTAACTATCCATGGATAATCAACAAACAATTTATAGAAAAATCTTCGCAAAAGGAGCATCGAAGAAAACGCAAATAAAAGCAAAATCCTGTTCCTCTTAACTTGATTTCAAATGTATCTAACGAAATACATAATGAAAATACTCCCAATCAATATGAAAACTGTACATTTTATATTAATGCCGTTTTTGATAAAAAGGTTTAAATTAAGGTATTCTTGATTTTTTTAGTAAGTCACATATTTTGTTAGTTGTATTATGTTATGATGCAAATAAAATAATCCAAATTAGTTTAAAATTTAGTTTCCACTCGTGTTATTCTCTATCAATTATACCGAATCGAAGACGAGGGGTAAATTTCATGAACGAGAAAAAATTTCCAGATTTAATTTAACCTCGCACGGTATTCGGTAAGAACATTTTACACCAAATTGTGTTTAAAATAATTTTAAAATTATATTTTTTGATTTTTGACAATGCCTAGTTGTTTTCCTCTGATAAAACACTAAGGAGGTTTAAGATCTAGTTGCCATGACAGTTAAAACTGTTAGTTCACCAGTTGTGTTTTGCTTTTGTCACTGTCACTTTGTAATTGCGACGTTTACAAACATTAGTTGTTTAATCGATTCATTTGTAAGTTTAAACCTATAACTGTCAAGTTAGACCAGGTCTAAATTTAAACCTCTTTAGTGAATACGGGTATTAAAGTTTTTGACTTCAGTTGCCATGGTAACTACATAAAACCTTAACTTACAAAGTACAAGAGATACTTTAATTCAAAATTAATATACATTAATTTTACATACATTTTAGGTTACTTAGTGGTAGAAAATTCCTTTTTTAGTTTTTATTTAATTTTTTATAGGTACCTGACGTACACTTCATATGGCGTGGCGGGGGCGTGCATATTTAACGACAGCGAACAGATTTGAGAGCCATATTTTTTAGTAGGTACATAAACAGATTTAGTTTGCTCCTCAGTTTCGATTATTGTAGTTACACGGAAATACCATTTTAAGACTTACGATAGTTAATTCTTTAATTTTAAATTAACATTAAGTTACTACAAGTGGTAAAAAATTGCTGTTTTTAGTTTTTATTTTCTTTTTCTACATGTACACTTTAAATAGGGCACCGGGCGTGCATATCTAGCAGCAGCGAACAGGTCATAGGAGGCTATGCTCATCATATTTTGCTAGAAGAAAATGTTATTAAAAGTAATATAATCTTTCTTCGAAGAGAACAAATTTATGTTTTGTACTAAACTGAATATTTCACACTTAAAAACAAACATTTTTAAATTTTAAAATGAATCATTTTGAAAATCATGTATGTAATGTATGTGAAAAATTGTCCGACGTAACGACTAATCATCGTACTATGTCATATTTGGCGAATTTAATAGATGACTGCGGTTGTCATTTGAAAAAAGAAAATTTGCTTTAAGTTGTTCAGGAGTATTTGCCTCTAAATTATTCAAAATTGAAACTATTAAACCGAAAAGTGGTAAATAAAATGACATAGATATTTAATTGAAAAATATTCGAATCCAAGTCCAGTTTTTTCCGTTTTAAGAAGAAAAGAGGTGGAGAAGAATACAAAAAACACCTTAATTATGTAAATGAGATGTACAGGGTATTTTTTTATATATTGACCTCCCACCCCTTAAATTTTTATTTGAAGTTTTGGAAAAAAGTGTCTAAAATAGGAAAAACTGTTTTGACATATACAGGGTGGTTCAAAAAGTCTGGGCGTGGTCCTACTTCCTTACTTCAAATAGGTAACCTATGTTTTTATTTGATTTTTGCGTTTTTCTAAATATTTGATATATTTTTTATGTAGCATACCTACCCTAGACCTAACTTACGTATCACCAACAGTTTCAGATGCGAGCGCTTCCAAAGCGAACTTGGATTTCGAGATGAATGTCTATAAAAAGAAAAAAACGGACAGTAGTCGTTAATGAGGAGGAAGAATATATATTTTGTTATTATTTATTAATTATTATTAACTTATTACTATTAGTGTTATTTATTTTTAGACAATCTAAATGCATCCTTAAAAGATGCATCAAGTTTTTCGGAAAATTAATTTTCAAAATGCATTCTACTTTAAAAAATCATAGTTATTATCCTCAAAAAATACTACCCGTGCAGAAATTAACAGAAGATAAAAAAAAACAGAGAAGAAATATGTTTTGTCAAAAAATGTTCTTATTAAAAAAAGAAGACACAAATTTTTTAAAAAAAGATCTTATTGTCAGACGAGTGTACCTTCAGTACCGAAGGGGATTCATAACCGAAAAAATGTACGATTTTGGGCGACGCAAAACCCTCAAGTAACTAGTGAAATTAAGATACAAGGTCGAAGATCGTTACATGTATGGCGTGGGCTTTTAAATACTAAAATAATTCGGCCAATTTTTATCGACGGACCCTTAAATGGGAAAAATATTTAAATTTATTGACCAATGACGTAGACAATTTTCTGGACAACTTACCACTGTGTCAATACAACGAAATTATATAGCATCAGGATGGAGCCCCACCACACAACGTTTTTCCGGTTATAAATTACCTTAATATGAAATATCAAATGTGGATTGCTCGTACTGGACCGATCGGATGGCCGCCGAATAACCGCGACTTGACGCCACTTGATTCGTTTCTGTGGGGATCTTTGCAGAATAAAGTGTATAAAAATCCAACTGAAGAGGTAGAGGTTTTACGAACAAAAATAATTGAGGCTATTCATGACACCACTGACATCATTTTCATTTTATTATTAAACACTATAAATAAAACCGAGAGTGACTACATACAGTGTATTGAAATTAACATTCAGGAGTTGTAAATAGTTTTAGTAGATAATATCATTTTATATTTATTTAACAATGTTTTTTAATATAAAAATACAAACGTCAATACTTTTTTATACGTTAAAGTTAGGTATAGGGAATGCTACATTTACTACGTTTAGAATATTCAGGAAAACGCAAAAATCAAATAAAAAAATAGGGTACCTATTTGAAATAAGAAAGTAGGACCACGCCCAGACTTTTTGAACCACCCTCTATATGTGACAAAAAGTTTTTCTAAAAATTTATTTTGAACTTTTATTTTAGTCACTTTTTTCGAAAACCTCAAATAAAAAAGGTGTGAATACATAAAAAAATAACCTGTACATATCAAAATTTTAGTTTATAAAAAAATTAAATGCGTTTTTGCGAAATTTAAACACATAATAAACAATAAAGAAATTGTCAAAAAAGTTATTCTGTCATTATATCAAAAAATTTACACTATAATTCGCTGTTAGTTACCTACCGTAGAGAGAAAAAATTCTGATATAATATATGCCATGGTGACCTGTCAAAAAACCCATTTTGATTGGTTAAAAAGTACTGGTGTGATAAGAAATATCCTTCCTGTGTTTTTAGAGCATATTCAAGAGGAGTTTAATAATTAAATAGCGTGGTTCCTTAAAAAAATATCTTGATCGTTATTTGATTTTTTAGGGCACCATGTATATTTTTTTATTTATTTTAAGATTAATTTTACCTTTTACAAGAAATTGGGTGGGTAAATAGTGTTGGGTTTATTTTAATAAATTTTTGTTGTTTGAGTCGTTTGAGGCAATAATTGTTCGATTTTTTTAATAACACTGTTCAAACTCATAATACACGCCTTTTAATTCCGTTGTCTCGTACAGCCGAAGGGGGTGTATTCATGAAGCTCATCGATTGTTATAAACGGATTTCTACTTTCTGTTTATCTATCGCCAGCACGCCAGCACAGTATACAGTATTATACATTAACTAATATGGTAATTGATATTGGTCAATCCAAACAATAAAACTCTATTAATTACCTATAAAGCGTTCCTTTCATTCGAGTCGTTATTTAAAATATGTAAAAGTCAGTAAAAGCTTGTGTTTAAATTAATGAACGGTGCCAGCTTAAAAAAATGCAACGTTCTATTCAAAGTAATTTACAACCAAATGGGATTTGGTTTTTATGTAATCACAATGCAGCAATTTCTGCATATTAAGTTTTTATGAGAGAAAAATAAATGGCATTAGGTTTACGAAATATTTATATAATAGTTAATAACATTCCAAATTCTACTCAACGCCAATGCTTTACCAAAAATTATATTTTAAGAGGGTGTTGATACCTCCATCCCTGGTAGCATATATCAGGGGTGAACAAATATTCGATCTTAAGGTCGATACCGAAAGGTTTCATTTTTTTTGGAGGAAGACATAGGAGTAACTGGGAATTCAGTCAAGGCGGGGGGCGCAAAACTTTTCTTAATTAGGGACGTATTTAATTGCCGGGTGGGGATCAACCCAACACAACATTTTTATATCAACTTTGAACCTTCACAATTTGTCACTAAGAGTAAAAAATAAAAAAATGTATTTCATTTCACACATGAATTTATCCAATTCAAAACAAGTTTTTTTCAACTTATTTGGATGTTTTTTTTCCCGTTGGGCAAGCATATCACGATCTTTCAGTTCGAGGTATTCGTTATCGTCATAGCAGTAGAAATTCATAAATCCAAGGAGGATCGAGAAAACAAGATGTATTAGCAAAACTGCCTTAAATGGGTTATAGAGCAATCTCCGCTCTTGTCAAGGAGTGGAGAGTATCACCTAGAGCGGCTCTCCTAAACCAGGCTCAAAACCTATTACCCTTTGAAAAACCTCTACTCTTCTTAGAAATATCAAGGCAACAAATTTGGTCTACACTGAACAGGTGAACTAAGTAACGATTGTATGCCTACTAGCATTGTATAATAAGATTATTATACAATGCTCCTAAAGAGAAGCCGACGGGTACAGAATATCGCATCAAAACGATACACACAAACTGAAAATTCATCTGGTGCTAATCAACCTGCCTTGAGGTCTTACCTCTTACCACTCTAGGCAACCTCTGGTTTATGGTCAGGAAGATTCTAGGAGGGAGCGGGTAAATTGGACTGAGATTTGAGGCGATCAAAAAAGATCACCAAGATTTGAACCACCCCCAAATATTTTTGCTACTTAAATTTATGAGGTTGTTTCCTCGAAAGAAGGAAGCTGCCGAACAAGTGTCCCTAGTGACCTTTTTTTTAGTCGCGTGATTTGTATTAAAGGCGTCATTTTCTATATCTCACTCCCCGTTGCTCTGTTCTTACTGACCACAATCGAACGTTGATCCTTCAAAAGTCTTTTAGAGAATGTTAGTTTTTATACTGTAAAAAAAAATTGTCGATTGATTTTTTTACACATTATTTGTATTGTCGTTAGTTTTAGTAACTTTAAATATGTTATATTTCCAATCTTTCTAATCTTAATTAGATTAAACGTATATACTAGTTATTGTCTTTTGTTTCTGTCGTTTAATTTTAGTTTCCGCATTATTATATTTACCCCTGCACTTAGCTTTGCCTTGTTATAAGATATTAAAGTATATTTTGACTTTGTCTATTTAATGTCCCCCTCCATACTGTTAATTTTTGAACCAGAAAAAAAAAGAAATTTGGGCTCTAAACTATCCCCCTCCCCACCTAAACTTCAAAAATATGTTGTTGTTTTCTACATAATTTAATCTATGATCTAGCACTGATTAGCAGTTCCGTATTGCCTCTGCTTAGACCCATTTTTTAGATCGAAAAATAAGGGAACAGGCTGTTTTTTCTCTGAAATTATAGCCTAGATAGATAGATAGATAGAGAATATGGAGGGTTGACTTGTGCCAACCTTTTACTTAGGCCTCGCAGGTGGGCACATTGTAACCTCCTTCGGAGGTTTACTCGTCAAGCCAGCCAACAGCATTAATGTAATTTAACACCGTAGCGGCCGACCATCCTCCGATTGTGGCCATTTCTGGCCATCTTTTCCCCATAATGGACTCTCTGGTATTTACAAGAGCTGGACAGTAACAAAGAATATGTTCTGCAGTCTCGTCATCCTCGTTGCACCCTCTACAACTTGGATCCGGAAGAACGCCCAAGGTGTGAAGGTGTTTGTTTAGCTTACAGTGTCCTGTTAGCATTCCTACCAGTTTTCTAAGATTTCCTCGAGAGAGCCCAAGGAGATACTCAGTCCGAGCGACCTCAGGGCCGCGGATTGCGGCACCTGAGGGTCTGAAGTCTTGTCTCTCCCATCTCTCTCTTAGAATCCCTATTGCCTGTTCGTTTACCTTTAGATTGATCGCCTTAGAGGATAGAGACGCGAAGGGTTCAGGACCGTATGGTTTGGTCTTTGCTTCGTTACGCGCCAACCTATTCGCTTTTTCATTTTCTTCGATTCCGCTGTGTCTCTTAATCCATGACACTGTGACAGTATTCCCCTGGGAAACCGTCGCCAGCATCTGGTGAATCAGTTTGGATGTAATTTTATTCTTTTTAAAGATTTGCAAAACTTGTTAGCTGTCTGTGAGAATAATAACTTTTTTACCTGTTATTCTTTCTTTCTCTATTTGTATGGTGCCATGCAGAATTCCGAGTAGTTCCGCCTGGAAGACGGACACTCCTTTGCCGAGAGCCATGCTGACTTCCACGTTGAGTTCTGGTACATACACTCCCAAGCCAGTCCCATATTGATTCTGAGAGCCGTCCGTGCAGATGTGTATGTCAGCCTCCTTTCCTGGTTCTATTGAACCGCTGATGTCAATTGTTGTCGTGTGACAGCTTCTAGGAACACTCGTGCATGTCCCGAACCCCAGTTTTTTCCGCACCACAGGTCAACAGCGCGCAGTCTGACTGCCGTTCTCTCTGCCTCGCCCTTTAGAAATACATCTAGAAGCGGCAGGTACAGCAACACCTGCATTGCCATCGTAGGTGTGGATCTCATTGCGCCTGTAACCGTCAGGCACGCTAGTCTCTGTAGCTGTTGCATTTTTTTTGTGCAACAACTGGCTTGGCTTTGGTCCACCACACAATGGCACCGTAAACGAACATAGGTCGAATGACGGCCGTGTAGAGCCAGAGGACAATCTTGGGGGACAGACCCCAAACTTTCCCGATAGCTCCTCTGCACTGCCAGAAAGCTTTGGTGACCTTCTTTGGTTTTTCGCTAAGGTGCTTATTCCAGTTGAGGGTGCTATCCAGGATGACTCCCAGATACTTAACCTCTTTAGGTAGACCGAGCTGCTTACCGAAAAGAGAAGGTGGTCTTAGGTTGGCCAGCTTTCTCTTCCTAGTGAAGAGCACCATCTCGGTTTTTGTTGGATTCACAGAGAGTGCGTTATCTACGCACCATCCTTCCACCAGTCTTAACGCAGCCTGCATTGTTTCACATAGGACATTTTCGAATTTTCCTGTTAGCAGGATAATGATATCGTCTGCATAACCAGTTGTGTAGAATCCATTTTCATTAAGATTCTTAATAAGACTGTTGACTACCATGTTCAAGAGAAGCGGTGATAGCACGCCGCCTTAGGGGCAGCCTTTGCTTACCAGCGCTCTTATTGTGGTGTCTCCTGCTTTTAGTTCAATTGTTCCGTTCTTCAACATACAGCCAATCCAGCCAATAATGGTTAGGTCTACGCTGTGTCTGGTCAGAGCCAGTTCTACACTTCTGAGGGTCGCTTTGTCGAAGGCGCCTTCAATGTCTAGGAAGACTTCTAGAGCCGACTGCCTTCTATTTTCTAAACCACATAATGCAGTGCGGTTTCTGTTGATTTACCAGGTTGATAGGCATGTTCGTTAGGGTGTATTTCCATCGCAGGCAGATGTTCATCCCTAAAAATTATAACTGAGGATTGTCTGGAACTAGCCAAAGTTGACATTGCTAGATTCTGTGCAGGTACAAAAAAAATTGCCAATAAGTTGCAATAACCTATTTTCTGCCAATAGCTGTCAAAATATTACACAGATAGCAAATATGTAATTGTTAAAAATGAAAGTGAGGGTATCCTAAACAAAAATGACCCTGATGAGTTATTTCTTAAATACGATTATTTTAGAGATAAATTAATAGGAAACTATAGATTTTTCTGCACTAAATCTCATGTTAAAAAAAATCTGAAAACTATTATTAAAATTATTGTTTTCTTGGATATGGAAAACTTTTATAAAAAACAGTGCAGTTTAAAATAAATCTAAAAGTGTGGCCTCTGAGGCTATTGGCTTTGTTTACTAGAACCATTTTTTAACTCAGACTAAATTGGGAAGATCAATTTTTTTTGGAAATTAGAACTTTTTGAGGGCTTTTATAAACTGGCCAAAGTTTACATTGAAAATCGGCAAATCTCCATTACCCGCAACTTCCCTCGTTATGAATTTTTTTTTTATTAGGAATAGAGAAGTGTAGCCCAATTTAATTTATTACATAGTCATTTAGTAACACATATATTATTTTTTCATAAATTTGTATTGAGCGCCATTTTGTTCCACCATTATTAGGTTCCTAACAATATTTTACCCGTATATACCTATGCCACATTAAATCACATTTAATTTTTCTGCAAAATTCATTTAAATATGATTCTTTTTAATTTAACTTTTTTCAAAAATATTTGTCCACTATTTTGTTCCGCCATCTTGAATTCGTACCACAACCTTATCAGTTTATCTCTATATCAAACTTAATGTTTGCACATTCAAATTAATCTAATAAGCAGTTTTTTTTCAGGCCGACATTTTAAATATTTTATTAGGCCGCCAATTTCTTTTGCTAGCTTATATTCATATCAAAATGTTACCAATTCATTTAGGTATATCTAACATTTGATGTTTGTGGAAAATTTGACGAAATTGGATAATTAGCTTTTTTAGCAATATTGTTCCGCCATTGGATTTTTACCAAAATATTACCACAAGTCATCCCCATCTGACCCTTAATTTTTGACTAAAATTTGAAGTCACTTTTATGAGTAGTTTTTAAGCTATGCAGCGAACTGACAGACAGACAGACAGACCGACGGTATTGTTAAAAGTATTTTTTGGCATCTAGGAACGCTACAACCTGAAAATATGTAAAACCTGAAAGGGTCATTTTTTTCACGATTGCAAATATTTTATTTGCAGGCCATTTTGGATTAGTACCACAGTTGTACTAGTTCATCTCTATAACACAATTAGTTATGGCACACAATTTGAAATAAGTATATTAAGTAGTTTTTTCAGGCTGAATTTTTAAATATTCAAGCCGCCATCTTGGATTCGTACTAAAATTTTACCTGTTGAGTCCTACATAACAAAGTTTTGTGCAAAATTTGAGATACATTGGATAAGTAGTTTTTTAGTGATTTTAGTTGTTTTGTCTAATTGGATTTACCTTAATTTTTGACCAAAATTTAAAGTCACCCGGTTAAGTGTTTTTTAGCTATGCGCGAACAGACAGACAGACAGTCAGAATTGAAAACACATGTTTTTCGGCATTTCGGAAACCTGAAACGTAAATATCTTAAAAAGTGTCGGAGGGTGATTTGTTCACTATTACAATACTTTTCTCTTACGAGGGAAGTAAAAATGAAGGTGAGGATATCCTAAATAAAAATGATAATGATGATTGTTTTGTTAAGTAAGATAGTTTCTGAGATAAATCAATCGGAAGCTATAGTTCATTTTCTCTTCTATTATTTACTAGGCTATTTACACTAACACTAACAAAGCGGAAAGTAGTTGAATCGATGAGGATGGGTGGATTCTACTATAACAAAAATACAAACTAAATCAGTTCACCAGCCCTATAAAAAAGAATTAAATAACAAAAACGCTGTTACGTCCTATTTTTTTCTATTAAGGAAAGAAAAAACTTAAACCAGGTATACTTTATCTTTAGAACAATTTTACTCTCCTCTCTCGCAGTATGACTTTGTATTAATTCACCTACTATTAGCATTGATTAAACTACTAAAAGTAGAATGCCTGTTTTGTTAATTTCTTTGTTTAGCATTTACCGTTTAATTTAAACTGCTCAAAACGAGAAACATTCATGCCATCTCATGCCTTTTACTAAACAAGCGTTAGATTATTTACACTATTTGCTACCTCCTGGTAACTAAGTTACAACCCAACCAACAAATCGAAGCTTATTTTGTTAATAAAAATGCCCTAAAAAACAGAAAAGTAGCGTCATATGTAAAGTAAAGTCGATGCGAATGAATGGATTCTACTATGACAAAAATACAATCTCAAATCATATATAGACACAATTTCTGCTACCATTCCTATAAACTAAGTATTTAACCAATAATTTAATATTTAAACAAAAACCGAAGCAAAATATATGTGTGACCTTTTTTTTTAGTCATCGTCGTTAATTTTCATGAGGGTATTAAGCTTATGTTGGGTTAACAAACAAAAAGTAATGATTTTTTGCATGTAAGTGCTTGTCCCCCCTCAGGAAAGCATTCTAAATATTCTACTGCCTATAGACAATTTATATATAACAAGAACAGTGTTTTGTCCTATTTTTTCTGTTGAAGGAAGAACGAACTTAAATCACGTATAGTTCATCTTTAGAGCGATTTTACCCTCCCCTCCCCCAATATGTCTTTGTATTAATTCACCTGCTATTAACATTTAATTATTTATATTTAGTATTTGCGTTTAATTTAAACTAAACAAAGCGGGAAAAAATTATATCGCCTCGTGCTATTTAGTAGACAAATGCTAGGCTAATATTTGCTATCTCTTGGTAACTAAATTGCAACTCAACAAATAGCAGCTAATTTTGTTACTAAAAATTCCTAACAGAGCGGAAAACTAGTTGAATCGACGTGAATGGGTGGATTCTACTATAGCAAAAATACAATCTCAAGTCACTTAGAGACATTAATTCTTTCATCACCCACATAAAAAATTTAAAAATAACACAAACAGTATTTTGTCTAGGAAGAAGAAACTTATATCAGGTATACTTTATCTCAAGAACAATTTTACTCTGCTCTCTCCCAATATCTCTTTGTATTAAATCACCTGCTATAAGTATAGATTAAACTACTAAAAGTAGAATGTCTGTTTTATGAATTACTCTGTTCAGCATTTCGTCGGCCTCATATGAAAATTGCGTAAGTCCACTTTTTACTAAAATCTGGATTTTAATGCCATCTTGTTAAGCAGGTCGAACTTCTTAAACCAACATTAAATTTTAGCTATTACTTACTAGATAGCGCCACAAAATACCGAAATGAATGTTGCCTAAATCCGACGTTATCTGTCACAACGTGAGTTTTGCGTAAGTCCGCGCATTCAATACTTTAATCGTGATTGAATAGCTTGTGTTCGCAATTCTTGCTTTCAATTATTTAAAAATAAGTTTCTTGGTGATACAATTGTCGTTATTAGCTGTCAAAGAGTCAAGGTAAGTAAGTTTAGTCAAAAAATATTCCATACAAATGTTTGATTTTAAACCGTAGTTAAAAATTATTAGCTATAGGACTTAGGCACTTTTCTTTTTTAATGTGAAATGGAGTTACGCAACTTTCAGATTAGGCGAGTTTTATTTATTTTACTTATTACATTATAATTATTAATTACATTTGTGAACAAATTGAGTAAAAGACACTTGCCACATGATTTTTGATTTAACCGCAAATCTATTTGCCACGTAATAAATAAACTCACCTATAATGTATGCAAAACACTATTATCCAGTAGCTGGCGTTAGTCTCACTAGCACGTCAGCATTGGCATGGTAGTGGTGTCATGGAAGTGTTTACACGTGGTCAGATTGCACCTGCTACTGGATAAGTATAAAACAGCTTTAAACTTTTTTTCAGAATGGATAAAACTTCAAGAGGTTATAGAATACTAAACAATGTGGTGAAGTTTAAAAGTGAGGATGAAGATGGTGCTTCTTCGATGCAAGCTAAAAACAAGCCTAAGATTCCTGTTGTTAATCAACCACTTCGAAAACCCGAACCAAAAGTTGCCGTTTTAAGTGACGTTATAATTTTTTCCAACTCAGAAATTGTATCCGACTCCGACGCAATGATGAATCTAAAAGAGGAATGTATCCAGGCTCAGAAAATTCTAAATGTTTCAACAAAAGAAAATATCCATCCCAGTTTAAGCGGTCATGAGGATTTCGTCGAGAAAATCATAGGGCTGGATAACACCAATGGTTTGGATGCTTTCATAGACCTAGATACTATGTCAGGTTTTAGTGATGTCTCTAAAAACATTAATGCAAGTGAAATAGAAGTTTCAACATTTGAGACCTATACTGCTGAGGAAAAAGAAGATTATGGATTAAATGAAGATGAAATCTTAATGGAAAGAGAGAGCAGCTCATAGGAGGAAGAAGAAAATGCCTTAGATCATGAGAATACCAAACGCAAAAGAAAGAAAAATAGATTGAGTGACAGTCAAGACTGGGAAATAACGCTAACAAGAAAAAGGGGCCAAAAGGGGCCTCGTATATGGGAAGGAAGGATAACAAGTTTGTTGTGCGTAAGAACGAAAGAAAACTAAAAATAGAGTGTTCGTGTAAAGAAGGAAAGTCAAGAAAAAACACGTTTAAATGTTATAACATAGGAGAAGAAGAAAGGCAAAAGATATTTTAAAAATTCAGTGGAAGAGCGATTGCATCAAGTGTCAAAAGGGCCAGAAACCGAAAATCTGAAGGGGAGAGCCGCAGAAAATGCTCCTATTCTTTTTTTTTGGATAACAAAAAGGATAGGGTAAGAGTATGCAAAACGATGTTTTGCAACACGCTTGGTGTGTCCATGAGAACCATCACTTTCTGGTTAAATAAAAGTCTTTGTTCACCTGAAACCCAAAAATCTAACGCAAAAACTAATGATAACAATATTGAAAAAGAAAAACATTTAAGGAATAATGAGAAACACAAATCAATTAGAGATTTTTTTGCCAATTTGCCAAAGCTAGAATCTCATTATTGCCGGAAGTCCTCTTCTAAACTTTACCTAGAGCCCCGCTGGAAAAACAAAACGGAACGATTTTTACAAAAATTATTGGTTAACAGACAGAAATATTGCACTAGCTGGATTAACCCTTTTTAAATATATTTTTGAAGAATTTGGCTCTTTTTAGTACCAAAAAAGACGAATGTGACATCTGTGTTGGACACCAGACAGAAAATGTTTCAGACCTAATTTATTAAGAACACAGAATAAAGAAAGATGAGGCGCGAAATGAAAAAGAAAAAGACAAGGAGTCATTGAATGAAATTTTCACCATGGATCTTCAATCCGTTTTATTGTGTCCACAGTCAAAGGTGTCTGCACTTTATTACAAAACTAAATTAATTCTTCATAATTTCACTTTTTTTAATCTTCATACAAAGGATGGTTACTGTTTCCTCTGGCACGAGGGAGAAGGAGAGTTAAAGGCAAACTGTTTTGCCTCGATTATTTGTACATTTTTATCTTCCAAGGTCTTACCAACCATGGATCCCAACAATAAACTAATTATTCTGTACAGTGACGGTTGTGGTGCACAGAATCGCAATTCCATTTTGTCGAATGCCCTTTTAAATTTTTCAATTGAAAATAATGTTTGCATTATTCAAAAATATTTAGAAAAGGGGCATACGCAAATGGAATGCGATTCTATGCATTCCACAATTGAAAGGAAGCTTTCAGGAAGGGTAATAAATGTACCAGCCGACTACGTTAATTTATTAAAAACTGCGAGAAAGAACCCAAGACCTTATGAGGTAGAATATTTAAACCACGCTTATTTTAAGGATTTTTCCAAAATCAACTTTTTCAATTCAATTCGTCCTGGACGTAAAACTGGTGGCCCAACTGTGCAAGATATTAGATTGTTACAATATAATTCAGACGGGTCCATAGAATTTAAGATAAGGCATTCTAATGAGTTTCAAATACTTCCCGTCAGATTCAATAGGAAATGCTCAATTGTCCCCGTGGAATAACTGCCAAGACTTTACCAAGGTAAATTAAAAATTAAACGTGAAAAGTTTGAACACCTCCAATCCCTAAAAAGTACAATGGAGCCAGATTACCATCCTTTTTATGATAGTCTTGAACATGAATAAGTTTTATTTTTGTAGCTAATGTTTTATTTAGAATTATTTTTAGTATAGTGTATAGTGTTTTGTTCTTTTGTAAGTAGCTAATAAAAATGTTAATGGTAAAATAGTTGCGTTTTTAAATGAAATTTGCGTATGTCCAAAAAGGTAACGAGTTTTCATGTGATATTTACCGAAGTCCGTTAAGTTATCCAAACTATAAAAAAACATTTCCTTTAACATTTCTCAATTTATTTTTCACAAAAAAAAAACATAATTAGAAAAGAAAAATGCAGAATTATTATTATTCTTAGATAAAAACTGTTTTTTTCGCGTACTGTAAAATTTACATTTTGGTACTCAGGCAATTTTCATATGAGGCCGACGATTTGCCGTTTAGTTTAAACTGCACAAAGCGCGAAAAAATCATGCCGTCTCGTGTCATTTACTATACAATCGGTAGGCTATTTACACTATTTACTACCTCCTGGTAACTAAATTACAACTCATCAAATAGCAGCTTATTTTGTTAATAAAAGTTCCTAACAAAGCGAAAAAGTAGTTGAATCGATGCGAATGGGTGGATTCTACTTTAACAAAACTGTAATCTCAAATTACTTACCCCCGTTTGCACAAAACTTAATTGCTGTTTAGAATATTTAACCAAGTTTTCATATTTGACAAGCTGCTCACAGAAATCTAGGAACTTCATGTCAAATTTGACTTTGCAATCGGACATAATTTCCTTCACCACCAACATAAAAAATTTAAATAACAAAAACAGTGTTACAACCTTTTATTTCTGTCAAGGGAAGAAAAACCTAAACCAAGTATACTCTCCTCCAGTATATTTTTGTTTGAATTAACTAGCTATTAGCATTGATTAATATACTAAAAGAAGAATGTCTTTTTTATGAATTAAGCCTGGGTGATAGATTGAAAACATTTGCGTCTTGCGTCGCCGTTTGCGCTGTCTTGGAAGTTTAAAGCAATGGGTACGGTTATAATTTTGCCGCCAGCCGTTTCAGTATCCGTTAGCCATGACGTAATAAACGAAAGTTATGTTATCTAGACGCTCTCAATTGGTTCGCGCAGTGACGTCATTGCGTGCGTAGATTTTTAAATTGCTTATGGTGATGCATGTCGTTTCTAGCGTTTAGATATTATATTACCATTTCTTTCAATTAAAAATGTTTTCTGATGAAACATTGACATATAATTCACTAAAACAAAAAACTTATGAAATGGTAGTTATATATTTATTTAATACAAATACAAAAAAGCACGCTAAAGAAAGAGTTAAGGTTGTATAGAATCCGACAGTATTTAATTTTATACTGTTATTTTGTTATACATATTATATAAAAATTCTATAATATCTGTATTTTTTGATAAGTAAAGGGACGTAACTAAGTCTCATTGAAAGGGAGGTCTAATTAAAAAAAATGCAGGTATCAGAGGGAGTAAAACAACATACACCAAATTTAACCTTTATGTGCATACGCTGCCGTTTGTTCCTATATTATATGTAATTATATAAACAAATAAAATTTAAATATATTTTTCTAGTTGAAAAACTCTTTTTTTATTAAAAATGCCGACTATTTCTTCCAGATTTTAATTGTATTCTTTTTTTTATATAGATTAATGACATATAGTCATCTTTAACAAAAATGCCTTGAGCGCGCCAAATTTATATTAAATTTAGCTTTGCGCTTACACAAGCGTGTCTATTTTAGCGGGCTTTTCAAAACATTCGTTCTTCGACTAAATTTGACATTAATATATAAACATAACATCCTCGTCTATTTAAAAAACTTCTCGCGATCATTGTCTTTAATTTTAAGAAAATACTGGTAGGTGTTTCGAGTATTTTCACCCCTATTAACAGCCCGAATTCGCCACCTTCCTTGCCGCCTTCCCTTCAATAACTTTACAGCTGAGGCATACATTAATATGACCACAATGCCTAGTAAAGCCATGTAATTTTCATTATCCATTCCCAGCAAATTAAAAAATAACTCATAAAAACAAACAAGACAAAACTGCATTACACAAAAAGACGATAAATATAAACACAAAAGTAAGGTTAGTTCCACAGGCGACGCAAAGTACAAACGTTTTCAATGTATAAGTTGGGCTAAGAACCAGCGCAAATGCTTAGCTCAAACGGACGACGCAAGACGTAAACCTTTCCAATGTATAATCCAGGCTTAACTCGCATTCGCCGTTTAATTTAAAATAAAAAAAGCGAAAAAAAATCATCCCGTTCATTTCTTATAAAAGCAATAGGCTATTTACACTATTTACTACATCTTGGTAACTAAATTACAACCCATCAAAGAGCAGCTTATTTTGGTATAAGAATTCCTAACAAAGCGGAAAAGTAGTTGAATCGCTGCGAATGGGTAAACTCTACTATAACAAAAATACAATCTCAAATCACTTAAAGACATAATTTACTCCATCACCCACATAAAAAAATTATAAATAACACAAACAGTGTTTTGTCCTTTTTTTCTGATGAAGAAGAAGAAACTTAAGTCAGATTACTTTATCTTTAGAACAATTTTACTCTCCTCTCTCCCAATATGTGTTTGTATTAAATCACCTGCTATTAGCATTGATTAAACTACTAAAAGTAGAATGTCTGTTTTATGAATTTCTCTGTTTAGCATTTGCCGTTTAGTTTAAACTACAGAAAGCGAGAAAAACATTATGCCGTCTCGTGCCATTTACTAGATAAGCAGTAGGCTATTTCCACTTTCGCGAACTCATTTGCTCTAGGTAAATAATCAAGTTTCGACATGTAAACATAAAAGAGGTAACAGGTCATTATGTGCTATCCGGTGTACTATCCAGTTATATATTGAGTATATTAAGAAATACGTAAAACCACTTGGTTGCATTTTTCATTATTCCGTATCAGAAATTACCCAGAGTAAACACTTTCTTCAAAATTTTTGCCATTGTTTTCTTATGGTTTTACAAAAATACTTAATATAAAAACGGATCTTTTAAAGAACTAGATATAATAAAAAAATAATATACCCAGCTTTTTTCAAAAAAAATTTTTTAAATTACCAATTGAATATTCCACTGACAGGCACTGACAGTAATAGTACCGCGTTAAGTTCTTTTGATAATATTCCCTAGTGTCATCATTCATTTTTTCTACAACCGTAGATTTCTATCAGAGCGTCACAGAAAAAAAATCTAATAACATTCAAAGTGTTCAAGAAACGCAGCATTTTAAACAGCGTATCAATTATTATGTTTACTAAAGGTTGTAAGTGATTGTCATAAATAATAAACGGGGTTCCTGCGTAAATTTTGCACATGGTCAAAAAAAAAATGACAATTAAAGACAACAGAAAATATTGACAAAAATTCAGTCATGTCATTTTTATCGGTTGCTTTTAAAGAGAAAGGTATCAAACTTGGTATATTTATAATAATAATAATAATAAGTTGTTCATATTACAGAAGGCCGTTGTGTTGAGCACCGAACACAGTGCCTAAAGTGCCATGCTGAAGGACATCAATGAAGAAAGAATTACCTTAGGTATACAGTCTGTACCCGGTTTTTCTCTGAAAACCTAGTCATAGCCCAAAGAAACAGGATATATGATAGAGGAGGATAATAATAATAATAAATATTTTATATCAAAATCATGCTTACTATACAAAAAATATAAATTGAAATGATGTCACGTTTCAGTTCCAAAAAAAAATACAAAAGCTATATTTGCTATATTTTTCTATTAAAAATGATCCAAATTTTACTGTCCGTGTCCGTTGTTGAGAGTGTCCGTTGTCAAGAGGGTTTAATACACAGGAATACGTATACTGATACGTTCGGTGACTTCAAAATTGTCCGTTTAGCAGAGGTGTCCATTATTCGGAGGTGTCCGTTGAGGGAGGTTTCACTGAATGGGTAAAAAACAATTTGTGCCAATAACCGCACGAGGCTTTTGTTACTGTCCGCGCATTTTTCTTTTTCGACCGGAAATGTTTTTGGAATTTGTGTTTTTTAACTCTCGAAGTGCACCAGCTCGGTCAAGGTACGTCGGGGAATTATGCTTCTATGGGGTCGATCTCAGAAGAGAAATGAGCGCTTCTTTTGGTAAAAATTTTCGTGGGACTTATAACAAGGCGGCAGTGGCGTCCGATATGGGCACTCTTTTCGGAACTTTAATGATTCAAAATGCAGATCACTATGGCTAATTTTTAGAAATGGGGAAAAAATCTCAGTCAATGGGCATTATCGGAGTACGGAATGTCACTTAAAAAAAAAGGATAAAAATCCTGATAACAGCCTTTATATTGTATTATTAATATAATTAATTAGGGGTAGTATCGTAATATCGAAAATTTAATGAAATATATAAGTTGAGTTTTTTGTTTGGTGCTTTAGAGAGGCATTAGAGAATGAAAACCATATTCGTAGAAAAAAATTATAATGCCTGTACGATAACTTGAGAACAGTGAAACCAATTCGTTTTTGCACCAAAAATAGTCTGCGTCAAATGCGTTTAATACACAGGAATACATATAAGAACAGTGAAACCAATTCGTTTTTGCACCAAAAATAGTCTGCGTCAAATGCGTTTAATACACAGGAATACATATAATGACGGTCGGTGACTTCAAAATTGTCCGTTTAGCAGAGGTGTCCATTATACAGTGAACAGTGAAACCAATTCGTTTTTGCACCAAAAATAGTCTGCGTCAAAGTTCCGCGGGATTCTGACAATTATGGACGTAGATCTTCGATATTTTTAAGGGGTATAATAAGGTAAAAAGTTCATATTTTGAGAACGCACAAACCGATAAAAGTTAAATTTAAAACAGATATGGTTTAGGTAATTGTTTTGAAATGGAAAAATTATGGAAGCGATTGACGTAGATATTGCTTTTTTTCCTTTACCTATATTTTAAAAAACAACCTCAAATTTATTTTATTTTCTGTGCATAAAATGTTTTTTTCACTGTACAAGATAGCCCCTTAAAAAATAATAAAGAAACGATTTTTATATATAAAAAAAATATTTGTACATAAAACTTTTTTCTCAAATATAAAGGGTGGCCGTTTATATTTGAAACACTTTAAATTTATTTTATCATTTTGTACATATAAACATTTTTCTCACTATACAGAGTAGCTTAGCAGGATGAAACTGCCCCCTGAAAACCACAAAAAATATACTTCAAAGCCATTTACCACTTTCAGTAAAAGGAGAAACACGTTCTATTTCTTTTATTTTTTTGCCCATAATATATTTTTCTTTTTTACAGTAGTTGCCCTACGGAAAAGCCCCCAAAAAAATTTTAGAATATTATATATTTTAAAGCGCCTAGTTTAAAAAAATGGGAACATGTCAGATTTCCTTTATCTTTTCTACATTAAATATTTACCACACTATACAGCCCTTGGGTATAAAATAATCCCCAAACATACAAATACTTTTATAACAGGACAATTACTTTGCAATTATTACAAAAACAATTTTTTTATATAAGGTCATTATAAGTAGGTGAAACAGCTCCCTAAAAACAAAATTAAAATTTTAGGTTTTTCTTTTAAGAGCTGGAAAACGACAAATCTATTTTGTATTTTGTATATAAACTGTGTTTGACTACACAAGCTTGTTTTAGGGGGTAAAACAGCTTTTTGATAGTGAAAATATTTTTGTATTTTAGAAACTATTAATATTGAAAAAAATATATAAAACACAAAAATTGTACCAGGTGAGTCGATTTAAACGATTTAAAAATGTAAATTTACGTCAAACAGGTACAAGTTGGAAACAAACTGTTTATGCTATGGGATACATATGTAAATCGCGCTCATTCTAAAAATATTGTGAATTATACGGGGTGCGTCAAAAAAGTAGGGCTACCAAAAGTTGTATTTTTTTAAAAGGGATACCCTACATTTGACTTGATTTTTAAATTCTACATACAATTCTAACACATTTTTGTATAATATGTTATATGGCTAAATTTGATACTTAACGAAAAAATATATAAATTTGATGCACATCTATGATTAGCAATATAACGCCTAGTTGTGAAAATATTTTGCTTCTGCACAAAATAGGTATGGAATAAAGGACTGCTTTCCTAATATTAAAGATATTACATACAGGGTGTCCAAATTTAAATGCCCAACTTATATATAATATATTTAAACCAATTTATTTCAGTTTTTTTAAATGGAACCCCCTGTATATTTTTATTTATTCTTTTTAAGCATAAAAAAATCTACAACTTTTATTACATGCATTATATATCTATCTTCAATAGTTTTCGAAATATTTTAAAATTCCCGTTTTTTGCGTAATTTAGAAAAATACCAACTCGATCAAAGTAGCCATAGTAGCTGTCAGTAAAACAAAAGTATTTAATATGAATACAATAGTTTATTATCTAAAATTAATCCAATGAAAATTTAGATAATATAATAATTTGTTAATAAAATTGCTACAAAAAAAAGATCTAATAACCTTAAGATTTTAACATCAGAATCTAAGCAAGACAAGAAAATATAAATATCATCCATTTCATATTACATTAAACCAAGAATTACACGCTGAAGATTTTAAAATCCGTGTTAAGTTTTGTAACGCAATAATAAGGCCAGTAGGGCCATTTCCGAACTTTTTAGACAATATTATGTTTTTGGAATGAATCTTACATTTCAAAGCAAATGATTCGTGAACTGGCATAATATTATAAATATTTAAAAATTATGTTGAAAAAGGGGTCTACTCGTCTAGTTTCCAAATAAGTAAATACACTTCAATGAAGGAATACATTTCAATTTAGATAGTCGAAAACTTATATTAATAGGTACTAATTTTTAAAGTTATACAGAAAATCAGACTAACAAATCGCTTTTAAAAGTAAATCAAATGATTTCATAGTTATATTTTAAAAGATGCTCAAATAAGCGTCCGCCTTCACGAATACACATGTTGAACCTTTTAATAATATTTTGCCTAGTTTTAACTAGCACGTCTGGTGATATAGTGGTGTATACATCCCTGATTCGTTTCTGCCCGTTCTCCCTTGCTGTAGGTGGTTGGGTGTAAACACGATTTTTAATATAACCCCACAAGAAAAAATCTAATGGAGTTATATCGCAAGATCTCAGTAACCATTCGATAAAACCGCTACGACCAGTCGATTTTTGATTAAAATTAGCGTCCAAAAATTCACGAACGTCTCGATGGTAATGAGCAGGTGCACCGTCTTGCTGCAGCCACGTGTCTCTTCTTTCTTCTATGCTGAGTGGTCTGAGAAGAATAGGCAGCTCAACGTTCAAAAAATCTAAATATCTTTGTCCATTAAGTGGTTCATTAAAAAAATACGGACCTATAATACGGTTTCCAATGATTCCACACCAAACATTTAATGACCAGTGATTTTGATGTTGTACCTCTCATACCCAGTGGGGATTTGTTATTGCACAATAATGCATAGTATGCCTGTTTACAGCTCCATTGCTTCTAAATGTGGCTTCATCAGAAAACATGATATTCGTTAAAAAGTCCGGATATGCTTCTATTCGCCTTATCGTTGCAAAAGTTAACACGCCTTTCAAAATCTTCATCGTGCAACTCTTGGTGTAATTCCATATGATATGGATGATATTTATATCTTCTTGTGGTCCTGCTTACTGTAGATTGTGATGTCTCAGTTAAACTAGCAAGTTGTCGACTACTTAAACTGGGATTATCTTCTATATGAAGTAGAATTTCCAACTCTTTATCTTGATTTGTAGCAATTTTATTGACAACTGTTCTCTTCGAATATGCTACATTGCCACTAGCATCAAATCTCTCCATGACATTTTGAAAGGCCACTTTAGAAGGCGCGCGTCGATCTGGATATTTTGCTTCATATAGCCTTTTGGCCAAAAGGCAATTTTTTTGAGCTTCACCCAATATATAGACCATATCTATCATTTCATTTTGTGAAAAATTCATTTTAAATTAGACGAGAATACGAAAGACGAAATACAATGCACTAACAACAACACGTTTTTGACATTTCATACATTTAGTCGCCAGTTGCTATAGACTGTTTTTTCCAAGGCTACTTTGATTGATCGAGTTGTAGATTTTCTAAATTACGCAAAAAAATTTGAAAATATTTCGAAAACTATTGAAGGTAGGTATATAATATGTTTGATAAAAGTTGTAGATTTTTTTATTCTTAACAAGACTAAATAAAAATATACAGAGGGTTCAATTTAAAAAAACTGAAATAAAATGGTTTGAAAATGTTAAAGATGGGCATCCTGTATGTGATATCTTCAATATTACGAAAGCAGTCTTTTATTCCATGCTTATTTTGTGCAGAAGCAAAATATTTTATTTTTAGTGGCACAACTAGGCGTTACGTTGCTAATCATAGATGTGCACCAAATTTAATTTTTTTTTGTTTAAAGCTAAATATTTAAGTATGTATCAATTTTAGCAATATAATATGTTATACAAAAAAGTATTAGAACTTTTAGTAGCCCTACTTTTTTGACGCACCCCGTATAATTTGAAATATTTTTAAAATGAGCACCACTTACATATATAACTCACAGCATAAACAGTTTGTTTTAGTTACAGATTTTACTTGTTCGACGTAAATTTACTTTTTAAATTCGTTGACTCACCCTGTATATTTTTCGCACATCGATTTGGAATTTCGTTATTAGATGGGCTTCTTAGTGATTTAATTCTAATTTTTAAATGGCTTAAAATATTGATTTTGGGGTTTCGATCATAGATAGAATCTTTGATGTTTCCGATAAAAATATTTGACAGTTTTTTAGTTCAACATTTAAACGGTATTTAAAAGTATCTATTTTCTATTCAGGGTTTTGCGACCTATACAGTCTTGGATATACATATTTTTAGATTTAGAATTGACAGCTGTCAAACTGTCAAAAACGGCAACCTAATATGGGTCTGAAGCCTTACTTTTAAGTCAGATTCTAGTGTCTATTGGTTCTATCCTGCCCAACGGGGGCTGGATATCTACACTGACCGGCATTAAAATCGGGCACCTAAAAATAATAACAAAATATAATGGTGAATAACTTTTTTGTATTTGGGCCGGTTTTATTGATTTTTTGGCAAAATACAGGTATGATATTCTAGTTTTTGAAACTGTTTCCGCTAAAAAGAAGATATCTTTCGAAGGGTGCTTATACCAGGAGAATCAAAAAGAGTTTTTTTCAATCTATATTTTGAGCACTCTGTAGAATTATCTCGCAGTGCAAAAGGTTTGGAAATTCATTCTGCACAAAGATGCATCTTTTTTGAACATTTTGTTTTTTGTTCACCTCGATAACTCTATTTTGTCGGAGATACACGATGTTAACGAATACTTTGCAAAAATATCAAGTTTGATATTTGTACGTCATACATTTAATTTAAATCCGAGCAGCTATGAAAATCATGGTAATCCAATACATGACATAAGCAATAATATTGAATTTTCATTATTCGTTGTTGTTGTCTTGTCATACATTTTAGCAGAAATGGTTTTGAGTCCTAAAGTTGTGGCCGCCATTGTGGCTTTATTACAAGACGGAAGAAACCAAACGTATGTTGTAAGAAGATATGGATGTTCGAGTGCTACGTGTATATTCTCTATTTTTATGTCAGGCGTCCAAGATCAACTCGGCCAGAGAGCATCGTCTTCGATTTGCTGGGAACATCGTCACGCTACCGAGATTGAACGCAAAAATATTCTATTTACAGACGAATCCAGGTAGTGCTTCAGATCTCCAGATGGTCGAGAGAGTGTTTGGCGTCGAACGGGAGAAAGGTATGGCGAATGCACTTTTAGTGCAAGGGTGAGTTTTCAAGAGGGTTCCGTCATGGTGTGGGGTGACATTTCAGCAGAGACACGAACCCAGCTTTATTCGAAGGAGTACTCTTAATGCCGAAAGATACGTGCACGAGATTTTGCAAGAGTATGTTATCCCCCACAGAGGCTTGATAGGAAAACACTTTATCTTATGCATGATAACGCCAGACCCCATGCAGCACGAATAGTACAGGAATACTTAGACGACGAGAATACAGAACGGATGGCATGGCCGGCTCACAGCCCGGACCTTATTCCGATCTGGGATAGACTAGGGAGAAAAATACGTGTTCTGGTACTTTGGTACCTGCACACAATAGAGGAATTAGGAAGGGCGCTCTCCGAGCAATGGGCAGCTATTCCTCAAGATGATATAAGTCGTTTGGTAGCAAGTATGCCAAGAAGAAGGAAGGCTGTTATACAAGCTCGCAGTGGAAGCTCACGAGATCAATAATTAATACATTTTAACTTTTTTTTTACGTTTAAACTTCAATTGTTAATGCATTTTGTTGGTTACGTTTGTTATGCCGAATTATAATAAAAAGGCGTTTTTGAAAATGTTTAATATTTTCTTTAAAAAGTCGTATCTTTATCAAAAACTGAGCGATCGAGGTGAACAAAAAAACAAAATATTCAAAAAATATGCACCTTAGTGTAGAATAAGTTTGCAAATGTTTTGCGCTGCGAAATAATTTTACAGGGTGTTCAAAATTTAGACCGAAAAAACTAGTTTTTGATTCTCTTGGTATAAGCACCATTCGGAAAATATTTTCCGTTCGATGAAAGAAGTTTCAAAATACGATATTTTACCTGTATGCTCTGTGCTAAAAAATCATTGAAGTCGATCCAAAAAAAAAAGTTATTGACCATCAAATTTTGTTAATATTTTTGGTGCCCGATTTTGGTCTCTTGGGATCACTTGTGCCTTTTTCCCTCACTTAAAGCTTGCTTAAATGGATGACTTGGGAAATAATAAATATTTAGTGTTTTGATCTCGTGCGTTGTGCAATCGCAGAGGAAAAGTTGGAATGTAATTAAAACTTGAAACTGCCTAAATACAAAAAATACGATTTCTTAATTGACTCCAGCAGTGAAAGCATTCAAACTAGGATTATGACTTGACAGTCAATGGCCTGATTTTTAATTAATTTAGGTCTCGGTATTGAATAGCAAATCTACATCTCGAGAAAAAAAAGAGGCCCCTATTCGAGAAGTAATACCTTGTCCCACCCTATAATTTTGAAAATTCATAATACCAGAGTTAGCAAAATATATATATAATAGAAAGCCAGCCAAGTCAATTTATTCTTAACAAGACTAAATAAAAATATACAGAGGGTTCAATTTAAAAAAACTGAAATAAAATGGTTTGAAAATGTTAAAGATGGGCATCCTGTATGTGATATCTTCAATATTACGAAAGCAGTCTTTTATTCCATGCTTATTTTGTGCAGAAGCAAAATATTTTATTTTTAGTGGCACAACTAGGCGTTACGTTGCTAATCATAGATGTGCACCAAATTTAATTTTTTTTTGTTTAAAGCTAAATATTTAAGTATGTATCAATTTTAGCAATATAATATGTTATACAAAAAAGTATTAGAACTTTTAGTAGCCCTACTTTTTTGACGCACCCCGTATAATTTGAAATATTTTTAAAATGAGCACCACTTACATATATAACTCACAGCATAAACAGTTTGTTTTAGTTACAGATTTTACTTGTTCGACGTAAATTTACTTTTTAAATTCGTTGACTCACCCTGTATATTTTTCGCACATCGATTTGGAATTTCGTTATTAGATGGGCTTCTTAGTGATTTAATTCTAATTTTTAAATGGCTTAAAATATTGATTTTGGGGTTTCGATCATAGATAGAATCTTTGATGTTTCCGATAAAAATATTTGACAGTTTTTTAGTTCAACATTTAAACGGTATTTAAAAGTATCTATTTTCTATTCAGGGTTTTGCGACCTATACAGTCTTGGATATACATATTTTTAGATTTAGAATTGACAGCTGTCAAATAATTTTGAAAATTCATAATACCAGAGTTAGCAAAATATATATATAATAGAAAGCCAGCCAAGTCGTTTTATATTATTTAATGAATCTTAAAACCAGGCCATACTCAATTTCTATTATATAACACTGCATGTAGTAATACATGCTACACCGCTAGAAAACGTCTAGCAATAAATAAATTGCAATCATTACACGTATACCAATAAAATTAATTCACTGTTTAATGACAAAGGTAAACCGATCTTGAATCGGATAAAAATAGTTAAAAGCATTTCTTTGGCTTTTAAGTGAAAAGCCTGTATTGCTTAACGTATAATTGATTTTTAATCGGGCTGTTACATTGGTTCGGTTACGTTTATTTGCATAATGTATCTAATATTTTTGTGATTTACAGGGTAGCAAAATTTTGAATGAAATTTTGCAACCAATTTATTGAATTTCAAATGCTCTAAACATTTAATCGGACATCTGATAAACGTGATTTAAATAAGTGAATGACAGAATGTTTTAAATTAATTGTTCATCCAAAGGAGGAGTAAGTATTTACGAAATTGCAGTGGCGGATTTAAGAAGAAAATTATTATGGATATTACGCTACATGAGATAATAATAACAATAAGATTATTATACAGGGTGTCCAGCCATATTTTGACCCGTTGTGCATTAAATATCTCGGAAATAAAAAAGCTATCGAGGTGCGGTTTTCACTGAATAATTTCATTTTATTGAAAGTTTTATTTCAAATATACGTCATTTTGATTTGACTATCGAAAGTTCCAAAAACAAAAAGGTATAAGGCAACTTTGTTATTTTAAATGGAAAACCCTGCATATCTTTACGTATTTTTAAAGCTTCTTCCTTACTCTTGTCAAAAATATACCATTTGATATAGTGATTTTTAAAAATGGTCGATTACCATCGTTTTAAAAATGTATGTGTATATAAAGATATTTCTATAGCCATGAAATCCAATCGAAAAGTTGGCTATGGAATCAAATTCATTTAAGACAATAGTGTTACTATCGGTTTCAAACATACGTCATTTTTTTCTGAGAATTAAAAGTACCAAAAACAAAATGGCTGTTTTTCAGGTATAGGACAACTTTGTTATTTTAAATGAAAAATCCTGTATATCTTCGGATATTTTTAAAGCTTTTTCCTTTGTATTCTCAAAAATATAGCACTTGATTTATTACACTAGTCAACAAATACGAAAAAAAATTGCTACTGATGTTATAATGGCTGTACGAGGGAGCTTAAAGCAACTTGATTACGAATTCAACAACTAGTTTGACCACCACGTAACTTTTATGCAAATGCTGACTTTTCTTTATATTCATCATCGTTTCCTCTCATAATAAACCAACAATAATACCTCATCATTATTGGATACGATCTGGCTTGGTAGAGGTGTTTCATTGTTAGTATATCTTGGTGGAACCTTTCTCGTTACTAACGGCACCGAAATTTTGTGGAAATAAATTTAAACGGGAGTGCAAAAAGAGTATTTTACGAGACATGCGACAGCCAATTTTGCAGTAGTTTTCAAGTAGTTCTTCTACAAGTTTTTCGTAGTTTTCCACTTTTTTGTGTCCTAAAAACTCCGAAACAATACGATTAAAAAACCTCCACGCAGCTAATTCAACATCACTTAATTTTTGGATAAAACTTTTCTTTCCTTAGTATTTTTCTAATTTGTGATCCAACAAATATTCCTTCTTTAAGCTTAGCATCATTTAGAGCAAAAAATTGTTTAAAATATTTGAATCTATCTCCTTCTTTGTCTAATGCTTTCACGAAATTCAAGTTTTTCATTAATCCAATTCAATAAGTAATGGAGGTAACAGAACCTTTTTAGGATCAACAAGAGGTATATTCCAGCTTGGGTAAGAATAAATTGATCTCTCTGAAGCCATTCTTTACTTGGGAATGGCTCTGTGTTGCTCTACTATCCCAAAGACAATGAAAACAGCAATAGTTGGTAAATCCAACCTGAAATCTTACTAATAGTCCTATGACTTTTAGATCAACACATATCTGCCACTTATACGTATCATATCTTATTACATTTAGAATAAGTGACATATTTTCGTTTGTTTTTTTCATGTCAACTGCATGCGCAAAAGGAATATAGTCTTTTGTTGCCAATATGGAGCAGACCTGCTTTTAAACTTAATTTAAAAGAATCTATAAATAATGGCCATTCGTCTGGGTTATGTGCAAAGCCTAATTTTTCTGTAACACTATTTGGACTAACACAAACACATATTTAATTCTGTATAGTAAAAAACGAGGATAGGTCTTGGTTGGGGTTCCTAAACTTTGGTTCCAGTGACTAGTAAATTCCATTGTTGTAATCTTGAAATTAGTAGTTCCCCATGCTCTTTGGACAAGTGGAGGTCCCGAACCAGATCAATTAATTCAGCTTGTTCGATTAAATGGGGTGGTTTGTCTTCACATTCAGGAAAATAAGAACCGTCCTTTTCTGATGCATATCGGGTTCTGCCCTATCATCATACACTTCTAAATCTTCCTCCCAATTTGCCGGAGACGATGGAACTGGTAAACCTTCTCCATGAAGAAACTATCTTATTGCTGAGGGAATATCCGGATTTTTAATATTATGATTGTGTTCAAGCTTTATACCGGAACCAAAATTTAATTTTTTTATTCCAACTTTTTTAAATAATGTGATTAAAATATTTTAATTTTGAAATCATAACTCAGAAAGTTTTTACCATCATTTTCACATTTAGCGACCAAAAATTTACAAAAATTTGCCTCTTACACCACAGTCGCAAAATAGATGTAAACTAGGGTTATTAACGTTTTAAAAATGTATGTATGTAAGGATATTTCTATAGGAAAGTAGTACGTTCGAAAATTAATTTAATATATTACTGTCGCTGTCAGTATTCATGTTTTTCCATTATCTATATTTTTCAATTAATTATCATGCAACAAGACAAGTGTGTGATTATGTTTGATGATTCAAAATCTATTATTGAAACTCAAAGAAGGTTTAGATATAGATTCAGAAAAACCACCAAAGTGAGTAACCAAAATGCTTTAAACAACGCCATTCAAGTTTTAGAAGTCGTACAGGATGACAGTACTCTATAAACTAAGAAAATCGCTAGTGCCACAAATATAGCTCATTCTACTGTTTATACCACCATGGCTAATGATTCTAAATTAAAACCATATAAAATCCAAATAATATGGGAAATAAAATAAACGAATTTTTTAAAGAGTTTAAGCTCTTAAAATTATTCGAAACTTTGTAGGTAGAAATATAAGTTTCTGGGATAATTTCTTAGTGTCTGACGAGACTAAATGGAAAGTCAGCTGAGAGAGTACAACTTGGTGTGGTGTCTCTGCACGAAAAATAAATAGACCATTCTTCTTCAATAATCCAATAACCAATTTTTTAAGCTATGTTCACATGGTAGAATCTTTTTATCCCCAATTGCAACAAAAAATATATTACATACCGTGTAATTTCAGCAAGATGGCTCTGTTTTACTCGTTTATAACCAAAGAATCTCTTAATAGGACTTTTGGAAACAAATGGATCGGAAGATGGGACCTATTCCCTAGGGTCTTCGGTCATCAGCCCTAACGGTTCCAGACTTTTTTCTCTGGGGATATGTGCAGGGTCGTTGTTACAGTCCGTTACCACAAATAATAGATTTAAATTAAATTAAATGAACATTAGAAAAGTAAATAAAAATATACTCCAGGTGTTTTTAAAAAATATCTAACAGATTCGCAAGCAATTTAAACAAATTCATTGAAGTTGAGGGAAGACACTGGCTTTTTGTGTTACTTTCTCATATCTACTTAATATTGTAGTTTTCAAGCTCCTGATCAAAAACTTTTATAGACACAACTCAATCCTGCGGGTAGTTGGGTTGCGATATACATGGCGTCAAAGTTAGAATCTTGCTTGTTTCTTATGTTATGCATCTTTTTAATTTTTTTTTTGTTTTTAAATATTTAATACGCGTTCAAGTAAGTCAGTAACTTACAATATCTGAGATTAGAAGTTACTGTATGTATTAGTAAAAACAAACTCATAACAGCTCGGAACTGTTTTCCACATTCCGGTCATTTTTGTTTCATATCCGACGGCACCTGAAACACTAAAATTCCAATTTTTACAAAAAGTTCAATTAAGCTAAAACAAAGATTTGGCTAATTTTTTAATATGTTTATTAAAATTAGATAAAGATTAAAGAAATGTATCGAAATTCATTTGAAAATCTAGACACAAACGGCAATATTACCATAATTCTAAAAGTTGTAGTATTATACAAGGTGTCAGATTTCACCTGCTTTTGTAGTGGCATATTAATTACTTGGAAAAAAAATTCACTGAGAAGATGCTATACTATATAAAGGTAACTAACAAATACATATATTTTACAGTACGGGACTTGATTAGATTATGTAAAAACCAGACTTATTAAAAATATAGTTAATTACGGTTCGGCTGTGTGTATATACATTATTTATTACCAACACTCTAAAAAATTTTAAATTATAAGATAAAGAGATGAATAGTAATTAATGTTTTGGGTTAATTGTCAATCAATATATAATATATTAAACAGTTATTCTCTAACATATTCAACACAAAACCTACTATTGAATGGATTTTCTAAGAGGCTATATTTTAAACATGTTTTAAACAGATGCACAAAGTATCTAAGATATTGGATACTTATTGCGAGAATACATCCCTGGCAATGTTTCGAAAAAAAAAATTCTAAAGTACATTGAATAAAATTGAAAACTTCTCAAACCGAAACGTAAGACTGACAACGAGAGAAAACCAGTAAAATAAGAACAAAAGTGAAAGAAGTACCGAAGAAATCTAGAATGTATCAATTTACATTTAGAATGAATGAAGAAATAATAACTTAAATGGATAAAACGTGTTAAATTAAAAATATATTTTTTTGGAAATGATTTTTTATGGGAAATTTTAATACTTTTAAATTTTCAAAATATTACCAATAAAATGCTTTTTTTTGGTAATATAAGAATATAATATATCAACTTTTTAAAAATAGTTAATTGTTATACGCGACCTTGGATGAACAGTGAACACATCATTAATTTTTATACAAAAGCCAATTAATTATCATTCTGGCTTTACAGTTAAAAACACCATAACATAAAGTCAATGGAGCTCTCTAGATTTATAGTAAGAATTCTAGTTACTAGAGCATTAGAAAATGTATGAATCGCCTTGTATAATAATGACTTATTAGTGAAGTTTTATCGTAATATTTAAAAAGACATAATTATATTAAAGTAAGTGAAACCTAATGTTACATTAGTCGCATAGTTTGTCTATAATTTTATGGGTCACATAATATTATAGACAACAAAAATTATATGTCACGTGTACCGGCTACCTGAATATCCCTGCAAAATGCTGCTAATACAAAACGTGTATTAAATTCATGGTTACAGTAATGTTAGCTATTTACAAATTTGTTCGAAACAATTATTTAATCTTTATTTAATTCTAACAACCATATTAAAAAATTAGCCAAATCTTTCTGTTTTGGCTTAATTGAACTTTTTTAAAAAATGGAATTTTAGTTTTTCGGGTGTAGTCGAATATGTATCAAACATGACCACAATGTGGAAAACAGTTACACCCTGTATGAGTTTATTTTTACTAATACATATAGTTACTTCTAATCTCAGATATTCTAAGCAACTGACTTATTTAAACGTGTATTAAATATTCGAAAATTAAAAAATAAAAAAAATGCCTAAAATGAGGGACAGGCAAAATTTTCACGCCCCGCAGGATTGAGTTGTGCCTATGAAAGCTTTTGATCAGGATGTCGAGAACTGCAACATAGCAAATTTTCAGGAAAATGACTGAAAGATATTTCCCATAAGGATTGTGCGGGGTCCTTTAAATATTTCGGAAACATTGTCAAAATAACTAGTGCTATGGGTAGTGGCAGAACTAACCGGTTCTTATCTCTTCTAAGGCAACAGCCATGTCGAAGAGGTCCAAGTCGATGAACCACAGGTGCTTTAAATATTTCGGAAACATTGTCATAATTACTAGTGCTACGGGTAGTGGCATAGCTAACCGATTCTTATCTCTTCTAAGGCAACAGCCATGTCGAAAAGGTCCAAGTCGATGAACAACAGAGTGCGGGTGAACTTCCAAACCTAAGTACATTTATTATATTTTAGTCATCTAAAATTTGGTTATATAATTTAATTTACATTTAGGTTATATGTAGTTAGCCAAATATCGCCTATTTGTATATGGATTTGGTAATGAATTTATAAAAGGCGGTTATTATTATTATTATTACTATTCTATACCCACAATAATTTTCTTCTTAAATCAAAGGAGGTTATTAATTTTGTACCAATTACTTGCAAAAATACTGTAATACAATTGATATATATATATATATATATATATATATATATATATATATATATATATATATATATATATATATATATGTTATATTAACACAAAGGTCACAAAGGGTTCATTGATGAGATTGTTTAGTTCGTCAGAATACTGATTGAGTTTGTGTTGGGCATACAATATCAAGTTTATTGATCAGATCTAGGATCTGAGACTCTTTGGGAAGATGAATGCAGCATTCGAAGGTTATTTTTACCGGGTGATTTTGGTATGTGACAGTTTTGTATTTGTCAATGGGGTATTTGGCGTGCACCCTTGTGCTTCCAATGAAGGCATTGCATTCCGGTTGTAATTTTAGTAATGAGTTCATGTTGATTACATGATTATATATATATATATATATATATATATATATATATATATATATATATATATATATATATATATATATATATATATATATATATATGTTATATCCGCTGATAGCCACGTGCAGGTGATGACCTTCGGTCACACGGTATCGAGCACAGGAAATTGCGACACCTCCGAGAATGCCGAGCCAGCAACCAGCCGTTGCAGTTCGCACGGATAGAAGACGCTGCATCAGCATTCAAATTAATATAAATTGTTCTGAATTGTAAATAAATAGTCAATTGACATTTTAGGCTGTTAGAATGTTAGTTTAATTTTTCAAATTATAAAGTAGTGTTTTTTAAGTATTAATAAAATATTTTTTTTTAAAAAGTGAAATTTGGAAAAGTGAATATAACAATTGGCGCAGTCGCAGTAGGATCTGTCTAACGCTGTCAGAACAAGAGTGTTTTCTAACTGGTAGCGGCGGATTCCAATCCCTAAACAGAAGAAGGACGAATCGCTCTCACTTGGCAAAACTACGGAAGGAACACCCGGTGAAGCCCCTGGTAATCTACGCTAAGAACACGACGATGCAAATAATCCTGCTGTAAGTTAATGAATCATCTCGTTATTGTTCATTTTATTGTGGTATTTACTTATTGAAACTGTTCGATTCTCCAAATATTTTTCCCGATATTTCTTATTGATTTTAAGAATTTGAATATCAAGATTAAATATTTTTCACTCGATTTTTCACTATTAAATAAGTTACAGAACCTTTGTAATTTTTCAAAATGCCTGATTCAACTCAAAATAATGTTAGTCAAGTAGAAGTAGAGCCTTATAAATTATCAGAAATATTTTCTTTAATCCCCGAATTTGAAGGTGATCAGATCTTTTTAGGGACGTTTTTAAATGCGTGTGATTGTGCATACAATATGGCTACTACAAGTCAAAAAACTCTATTAGCTATTCATATAAAAAACAAACTTAGAGGTAGAGCTGCACAACTCGTTAGTTCTAGAAATCCAGGTTCTTACCTAGAAATAAAACAATTACTTAATCTACATTTTGGAGATTCTCGCGATTTATCTTCCCTGATACAAGATTTACAACGACTTAAGCAATTATCCAATGAATCCCCACTCACTTTCTTTAACCGCCTCCAGGTATTAAATGCTAAAATGCATGCAAATATCCGAAAAGCAATTAACCTTACAACTGAACAAAAAACAGCTCAAAGTACTCTTATAGAAACTATGGCCCTAAATACATTATTAACAGGGCTTGAACCTCGATTAGGCCAACTTATTCGTGCCGGAAATCCAGTCAACCTTTTAGAAGCCCATTCTCGAATTAGAAGGAAACTTCAGTTGTCATATTTTGAAACCCAAAAACAAGATAGGAATCAACCCTCAAGACCCACTGTACCTACTAGAAAGCCACAGCCACTATGCGATGCTTTAATTGCGGACGCACAGGTCATTCTGCTAGTCAGTGCCGCACTCCCCAATCGGGACGGCAAAATTTTCAAAATAATTTTAATTCAGGTTTTCAAAGGCCGTATCAACACCAAACCCAAAACAGCCCTCAGCAGTCTAGTAGTATTCTCAAAATCAATCTAGACCACAACAAGCAAGCGGCTTCTCGCAAAATCAGCAGAGGCCCCAACAATTTAATAATCCACCACAATATCGCCCTCCGATAATTAATAAAAATTCTAATTTCCGTCCTAATCAACAAAGGACATATCATGTAAACGCTACCGACTATTCGCAAGGTCAAGCTTCTAATCCTATTGAAACATCATATAATGATTATGAATACCAAAATTTTGACTACCCACAAAACTACCCCAACCAAGATTACGATTATGATCAGTGTCCAATAGAGCCGATAGACCATACAAATTACCAGGATTTTCTTTCTCTCCCAGTGAACCCTCAGCCCCCGGACCAAAACTACCCAGAAGTAGATCCCCTAGTAGAAATCCAAACTCAAATCGAAACAATGAACTGAACTTGGACGACATGAACCCCGATCTGAACTTCCCCGAACAGACATTTCTTTAAGCCCCTTTCTCACAGTAAATTCTAAAAACTTATATTACATCAAAGATGCCACTGAAAAATATAAGTTACTTATAGATTCCGGAGCTGGAATTTCTATTTTTAAGGAAAGTACTGTTCAGAATTTTCGAAATAGATCACCAGAGAACGTGACCATCCAAGGCATTACCAATCAAAAACTTTCAATCAACGAATCAACCCTTGTCCCTTTCGCTCCTAATGACCCTCATAAGGTCTATATTTTTAATTTAGACATCGATTTCGATGGTATTTTGGGCTTGGATTTCTTAGAACATTACGAATGTTTGATAGACTTAAAATCAAAGCAATTAGTTACCAATTTTAAAACTATTCCTTTATTTAAAGTAGATGGTGAACAAAAAATCGAAAATCTTACGTTAAATAATAATTGCAACAAAATTTCAATAGAAGCCCGAACGGAACGAATTTTTAAATTAAAATGTGATCTCGTTAACACTGATGCCTTGTTAGTTGCGCAAGAAAAAGACAAAGTTAGGCTCCCACATGCTTTAGTGCGAGTTAACGAACACGGTGAATTTTTCACTTCGATTGTAAATACAAACGCTATTCCAAAAAATATCGATTTCTCCGATATAACCTTAGACCCGATTAACGACACCTCTGAACCTGTCTATAATATAACCGAACCAAATTTAAAAGAATGTCAACACGACAGAGTCTCACAAATACAAAATTTATTAAGAACCGAGCATTTAAATGAGGAAGAGAAAGAACTTGTGACAAATGTTTGTTTAGATTTCTCTGATATTTTTTACTTTGAAGGAGACGCCCTTTCTTTCACGAATGAAATAAAACACTCAATAGAAACAAACAACGCTCGTCCCGTTTTTACTAAATCGTACAGATACCCACAAATACATAAGGACGAAGTAAAAAATCAAGTTAACAAAATGTTAGGCGAAGGTATCATACGTCCGTCTATCTCACCCTGGTCTTCACCAGTCTGGGTTGTCCCAAAGAAGCTCGACGCTTCGGGAAAGCAAAAATGGCGCGTAGTTATAGACTACCGCAAGCTTAATGAGCTTACTGTGGACGATAAGTATTCTTTACCGAACATATCTGACCTCCTCGACCAGCTAGGGAAGTGTGAATATTTTACCACCCTAGATCTTGCCTCCGGATTCCACCAAATTGAAATCGACCCTAAGGACATCCTAAAGACTGCTTTTTCAGTAGAAAATGGTCACTACGAATTTATTCGTATGCCCTTTGGCCTTAAAAATGCGCCGTCCACCTTTCAAAGGGTTATGGACAACATTCTCCTTGGCATTCAGAATGAGCGTTGTCTAGTATACATGGACGATATAATTATATACTCTCCCACAATCCACGAACACATTTCTCGCATAACAGAAGTATTCAAACGTTTAAGAAAAGCCAATCTAAAAATTCAGCCCGATAAATGTGAATTTCTCAGAAAAGAAGTCGCCTACCTTGGACATCTTATAACCCAAAATGGTGTTAAATCAAACCCATCAAAAGTAGATTGTATCGTCAATTTTCCCGAACCAAAAAATTCTAAAGGCATTCAGTCATTTTTGGGACTGGCCGGCTATTATCGACGGTTTATTCCCAATTTTGCAAAAATCTCAAAACCATTAACCAAACTTCTTAAAAAGGACACTCCTTTCTCATTCGACCCTGAATGCAAATCAAGTTTCGAACAACTGAAAAAAGCCCTTATCTCTAACCCAATTTTGATATACCCAAATTTTCAAGAACAATTCTTACTAACCACGGACGCAAGCGCGTTTGCCATTGGCGCTGTTCTATCGCAAGGACCAATAGGCAAAGACCTCCCTATTGCATATGCGTCTAGAACCTTATGTAGTGCGGAAACAAAATATTCGACAATAGAACGCGAATTACTTGCAATCGTTTGGGCCGTAAAGCACTTTCGCCCCTACCTTTTTGGGAGAAAATTCATTCTCATTACGGACCATCGACCCTTGACGTGGTTGTTCTCGATAAAAGGCCCAGGAAGCAGATTAGCTCGTTGGCGTCTTAAACTCGAAGAGTATGATTATAAAATCGAGTACAAACCCGGGAAAATTAATAAAAATGCCGACGCGCTATCTCGGATTAAAATTAACCATTTCCAAGAATGCGCAAAACTCCAGTCTAAACTTCAAATATTTGCCTCTAACAAAGACGACGTACGAAACAGACCGTCAACTAGCAAAGAAACATTCCAATCAGACAACGAAAATGGAGACGAACCAGACACAGAACAACTAACAGAGGAATATAATGGTTTTGTACACCTCTATAAAACTAAATCCATTAAAGATTATTCCAAAATAGAATCATCAAACTCCCAACTTTTAGACAAGTGTCATAAAAATATCATTACCTTCTTTCGTCGAGCAAAATTAGAGGACATCCACCTTAAAATCATTGAAGATATTTTTGAGGAAAACTTTCACTTTGTAAATAACAAAATAAACATTGTGTCCAGCAAAACCGTGAAAGATCGGAAATATTTTATAATTTCTCTGCCATCTGACAACGACATCGTAGCCCAATACCTCTTTTATGCCCTATTTACTGGCAAAGACAATTTTGACGCAAAACATCCGTATTGTGTCGAAAATAACTTAGAACTACCAATTTTGGAAATGCTTTCATTTATCCTTTCCGACCTAGACGTTAAGTTCAAAATATGCCAAAATATTGTAAAAACACCTGATGAGGATCAAATCCCCATTATCCTAGACCACTATCATTCCGGAAGAAACAACCTTCACCGCGGAATAAATGAAACTATTAAAAGGATAAAGGAAAAATATAATTGGCCCGGATTAACGAGAGATGTCGAAAATTTAATCAAAAAGTGCGAAATATGCCAAAAAGTAAAATTTTGTCGAAAAAAACCTCAGTACACCCCTCGTAATTACCGAAACCCCGAAAACACCATTCGAGAGGATTAACATCGATCTTTTTGAATATCCTGTTAGTAATTACGCTCTCACTATTAGGGATGAACTGACCAAGTTCACACAAGCTTATCCCATTTCCGATAAAAAAGCCTCGACAGTCGTGAGCACACTCCTACTATTCTTCCAACATTTCGGCACCCCCTTAAGGATACATTGTGACCATGGCTGTGAATTCGACAACGCTTTAATGAAGGATCTTTGCGGACTCTATGACGTAAAATTGACATTTTCTACCGTCAGTCATCCACAGTCAAATGGATCTCTTGAGCAATTTCACGCGACCCTGACCGAAATGATCCGAGTACATAAAGCTGAAAACCCAAACGAACACCCATTCAATATTCTCCCTTACGCCATTATTTGCTACAATAATACCAAAAATAAGACACATGGTTTTACACCGTATGAGCTCATCTTCGGCCATACATCTAGTCGTCCACCCGAGACCCTTTATAATCAAGAACAACTGATTACAAAATATGTCAGAGACCTTAACAACAGAATGGAACATTACTATAAAGTCGCACGGACAAGAACAAACGCACAAAAAGAAAAATCTAAAATACGATTTGACAACGCAGTTAAACGAAACACCACCGAATATAAAATTGGAGACAAAGTCTACCTGAAAGAATCCCAAATAGTCACTAAAGCTAACAACAAATTTAACGGACCTTTCGAAATAACCGAAATCTTCGGAACTTCCGCCACAATCAAAAATACAGAGAAATAATCGCGGACACTAAACCTTACGAATTTAGGACAAAACGCGGTATATTCAATGGCATTGGGACTGTATGGAAATCGATTACAGGTAATCTAGACGCTTCGGACGGAGAATACTTCAACGATTGCATAGAAAAAGTAACACGGGACGAACATCAAATCGAAAACCTCTTAAAGAACCAAATTTCCGTTACCACATCTGTAATTAAAACTTTTAATACTACCATTCGCAAACTACAAATAGACGAGGAAACTTTTAACAATAATATCAAAGATATTCAAAATTCAATCAACAATATATCAAGCGCGATCGATTTTTATGAAGGGCAGATAAAGACTATTAGTTTATGTGAATCGCTAATGGAAAGCTATGCATTTTTAGAAGATTATCTCAATGACATCTTGGATGCAATAACGTTCGCACGTTTAAAAATACTCCATAGCTCAATTATAACCCCACAAGATATGACCACCTCGTTGCAAGAAATCTCTAGATCTTTAATAAAAAACAACTTACCATTACCTACTTATTCATCAAATGTAGCAGAATATCTCGATATAATTGAATTAGAAGCATACCAATCTGATCAAAAAATTATTTTTGTACTAAAAATCCCACTAACCGAACCTGAAACCTATACCCTTTATCACTTGTACCCTATCCCGATCTTGGACAATCGAACAACAGGCTTCCACCACATATTACCAACCACTAAAAAATACATTGCGCGTGATGATGATTCATTATTGTACGTATCATTCCGAAACTTGGACAATTGCAAACAGCTGAAGAGCAATACAAAGATCTGCTCTGATGTCCTGCCGTACCCAATCGATAGCGACTCCATCTGCGAGGCCCAGCTACTGAAACAACAGACACGACTACCAGCAACTTGCCAGACTTCTGTGTTGCTAGCCAAGGAATACAACGTGCAGGAACTCAACCAAAACTATTGGCTGATAACAGTTTCTGATCCCTTGCCAGTCACAGTGAAATGCGGAAGCAAAAACATCGTCACCAACGTAATCAACATGAACTCATTACTAAAATTACAACCGGAATGCAATGCCTTCATTGGAAGCACAAGGGTGCACGCCAAATACCCCATTGACAAATACAAAACTGTCACATACCAAAATCACCCGGTAAAAATACCCTTCGAATGCTGCATTCATCTTCCCAAAAAGTCTCAGATCCTAGATCTGAAACCTCTCAAACTCAATAAACTTGATATTGAGGATCTAAATATTGCCCAACACAAACTCAGTCAGTATTCTGACGAACTAAACAATCTCATCAATGAACCCTTTGTGACCAAACATGTTCATTGGTTCACAATTTTCACTATTACCCTTATTGTTGCACTTGTAACTCTATACATCCTCTGCAAATGTCGACGTAAAGACACCCCAGGATTGGTATAGCAATTACAAACGACGATAATCCACCAGCACCTCCAGTTCCCAAGTCCAGAGACGCTGTCCATCAAAGAATAAGGAACTTGATGCCCAAAAGAAGACCAAGTGCCCATCCCGATGAGACCATAGAAGAAGCAGTAGAACTTCAATTCCACCAAGGCTTGTAAAAGTCGCTGCAAGGCAACAACTTTTCTTTTATAGGGGGAGTTGTTATATCCGCTGATAGCCACGTGCAGGTGATGACCTTCGGTCACACGGTATCGAGCACAGGAAATTGCGACACCTCCGAGAATGCCGAGCCAGCAACCAGCCGTTGCAGTTCGCACGGATAGAAGACGCTGCATCAGCATTCAAATTAATATAAATTGTTCTGAATTGTAAATAAATAGTCAGTTGACATTTTAGGCTGTTAGAATGTTAGTTTAATTTTTGAAATTATAAAGTAGTGTTTTTTAGGTATTAATAAAATATTTTTTTTTAAAAAGTGAAATTTGGAAAAGTGAATATAACATATATATATATATATATATATATATATATATATATATATATATATATATATATATATATATATATATATATATATATATATATATATATATATAGTAGATGAGGAACATCAAAATATATTTATACAAGAACTGTAAACAGCAATAAGAAAACTGGTCTAGCATAAATAACCCGGTATTAATATGATCACTGCAGAATTCTATAATACTATCGGAGAAACAAATGTTAGTAACATGAAACAAAATATGAAAATTTTGTCAAAAGGCAACTATTGTAACAATTTTTGTCCCATATCAACTCAACTCAACTCAACTCAAAAAGCTTTATTGTCGAAGAAAATCTTATTGAAGAAAATCTTATTGACAAAGCTGGAAAAAATTATCTCAATAAAAAGTGTACAATAAAAATTAGTATACTACAATCTTAAAGTAGATTAAAAGTACATATAATTAATTAGACAAACAAAAACATACATATACTACTAAGACCTATTTCAAATGAGGAGGCAGAGAGCATACACCAATACAAACAACAAACAAATAAAAATACTAAAATCTCTCATTGAAAAATTCAGATACCTCATAGTATGCTTTCTCAATTAGCAGTCTTTTAACTTCCCTTCTGAAAATTCTTTCTGACTCATTGATCTTTATATTTAAAGGAAGATGATTAAATAGTTTTCTGCTGTTAAAGATGGTGGAGTTCCTTACCAAAGTAGTTGATGGTATAGGTAGCGCAACGTTATGTGTTTGTCGAGTCCTGTAATTTCTTTCTTCAAATATAGTATTTTTGTACTTTTTATGAATAAGGCATACTGACTCAAGAATGAATAGGGATGGTAGGGTAAGAATTTTATTTAAAATAAAAAATGGTTTACACGAAACCCGTAACCCTAACTTATACATATACCTAATGGCTCTTTTTTGTAAAATGAAAACACTATTAAACAGTTGTCTTGAGCACACCCCCCAAAAACATACTCCATATCTAAGATGGGACTCTATTAATGCAAAGTAGCTATTTCTCACTATAGATGGATCTAATTCCCTAGCTAAAATTCGAAGGGCAAAACAATTTGAGCTTAACTTAGAATTTAATTGGCTTATGTGGGTTTCAAATTTAAGTTTACTATCTAAGTAAATACCCAGGAATCTGTTCTCTGATAAATTGCTAACCACAATGTCTTCTAAATATACATCATTTAGGTTGCAGCTAAAGTTCATAATACTAGTCTTCGAAATATTGAGAGTTAATTGATTTGCGTCACACCATTGTTTTACTAGAATTATGTCATTATTCAGAGTATCATTAAGACTAGCGGAGTTGGTATCATGCCATAAAATGGTTGCATCATCTGCAAACACTGTAAATTTTCCTTTAATATTTAATTTTGTTAAGTCATTTACATAAACTAGAAATAAAATTGGTCCCAGAACAGATCCCTGAGGCACACCATAACTCATTTCCCCTCGTTCAGATGGCATCTCATTAAACGAGACACTCTGAACTCTACCCGAGAGATATGATTCAAACCACCTAAGTGCTGTCCCTCTAAAACCGTAAGATTGGAGCTTCCACAGCAGTATCTGGTGGTTAACGCAGTCAAATGCTTTTGACAAATCACAAAACACTGCTGCAGCCATCCCACCATCATTCAGTCCCAAATATAATGTCTCCAAAAAAGCAAAAACTGCGTCAGATGTACCCTTAGCAGATTGGAAGCCAAACTGTTCCGAACTAAGAATGTTATGTCTGGCGAGGAATGAAATTACCCTTTTCTTAACAATTTTTTCGATAATTTTAGACAGAGTAGGGAGCAATGCTACTGGTCTGTAATTTGAGGGGCTCTCTGCATCACCACCCTTGAAAAATGGCAAAATTGTAGCAATTTTTAACGGTCATCACCCATAATATTGTACTAAAATCCTGCTATACACAACAGATTACAATGTTTTACGGCATAACAACTTACCTCAACACAGACATGTTATTGGAAAGGCAAAATAATTCAATACTCCGATGTTTCTGTGTTTAGCAGATTATAAAAAACCTTTTGACAATATTATGTGGCGTTTATTATGAACTGTTATATCAACCATTGAAGTCACCAATATGCCACACGACTATGAAGTTTCTTTTTTTTAGTATATATTTTATTCATTAATTAATACAAAAGAATACATTAAATGTCTCAGAAAATAAATAAACCTGCTATCAAAAGGTTTTACCAGGTGTCGGTCTTGAGGAAGATTCAAACTTCAATTATTGAGAATGCTTATACCGAAAGGAGATCTACTTTGCTGTGGATCTCTTTTACAAACAAAAAAAAAACAAAAGTGAACAAACTTGCGACAGTATACAAGTATTTATAAAATAGGTATTCCAAATGACTTCAACAATTACCGACCAAATCTTAGAATTATTATTATTTCTTTTTTGATAAACATACTTTACTATACGAGGCACAACATAGATTTACAAGACTTGAAAGTACTGAAACAGCTCGTTATCACCGTTGTCATTATTAAGGTAGATAATAAGAAGTTGTTGAGCGTGGCCCTGTTCGGGGACGTTTCCAGAGCTCTCGATATGGTAAAATGGTAAACCATCAGTTTTTTTTGTGGAAGCTGACTGTGTTGCTCCCAACTTCTTCAATTGCTTGACTCTTGTCTTAAGGAAGGCTTTCAATATGTAAATACGAATACCAAACATATTACTTTAAAGCTATAACTCAAGGTGTTGCCATATGATCAATTTTAGATCCCTTATTTTTTATATTTGCTAACAATTCCCTATTTGTTCACAAACTTGGTACAAAAACAAAGTTGGCCTGTATGAGGAGAAACCGAACAATGTTCACGTGGAATACGGTTTTATTTGAGTGTGTGATAAAAGTATAAGTGATATCGGTTATTTTGGCTTTTGAAACAGTTTGACCAAGAGGAGCAAGTGGCAATGCTATTGTGTTGACTATTTCATTCATAAAGGCAAACCAATGAATAAATAGAATGTCTAATACGTCAACCAATCAAGGCGTGATTACCCGCTGAAATTGTTTATTATTTAAAATCATTCAACTAACTAATCAAAGCTTGTCGTGACCGTTAAAATTAAAACAAAACACATGTATTGGGCGGCTGAGGCGTAATTATATTTTCGATGTCACTTCAATAATTTCATAATTGCGATGAATTTTTTTAATTAATTGTCAATTTGTAAATTTGTAAAGTAGGTGAAAATAAATGGCCGTTTCGGAAATGCATCGTTAACCGAACTTGAGAAAAATATTGAGAAGTTAAGTAGCTACTTGTTTAATATTCTTTATTTATGAAATATTCTCGTCAAATTCAACTTGAGGCTGTGAATTTGTTCGAAATTCTAACTAAAATTATTCCTAAAAATGAGTTTTTATTACTTTAAGGCAAAATCCTGAAAAGCTCAATTTTTTCCGAAAAAAAAAACGGTGCCTTTGTTAAAAATGTCCGAGAAAATCATAGTGTCTTGTTATCTTTCTATGAGAAAATACATTTCATTTTATTAAAGGGGAAGCCAATGTCACCAAATTACTAAATTATACATTCGCCATTCTTAACAAAAAAGTTGGAAGTCTTTATAACTTGTACCTTTAAGAACGTCTAAAAGATTCACATGAATCCATGCTTGTTTTTCTTGTCCCATTATCCAGGCAGCAGCCACTTCACTAGTGCACTCATTTTATTATTATATATGTATTTGTTTGGTCAAAATTAAATGAACTTGATGCGTGAATCCAAGTTCACGATCCAATTTTGCGAACTGTGTTCCTATGTATATAGGCCGAAATAGAAATATGTCTATAGAAAAATCATATCCTGATCGGCTAAGAACCCAGTAATCTTTAACTAAACGAATATTCTTTGTTTTGTTAATTCCACACATAGATATTTTCTGAGATTCCACATAACAATCTGACAACAAGCCTATATTATTTGAAAACTCACCTGACACCCTTCCAACAAACTTACGTGGGTTACTCATATTGAGGTGTTGTGTAGCAGGCTTTGACATAACTGATATCAGAGCCATAGTCGGGGCGGGGGGGCTGGCCAGAGCTGAGTCCTGTTAAAAAAATATTTGAGACCTGATAAAAATGGCCCTTAAAAATTAAAATATGTATATATTGGGAACAAATATGACATGTATAGCATATTGTATTTTTTAACTGGAGAAATAAATATTATTATGCATAAGCAGTCGTGCCTAATTAAATTTTAAATAAACTTAAGACATTTGCCATAACATTACATTAACGTTTATTTAATATGTCCAATCACTTCGTAATATTTTGGTTTATTACTTTCACTATCCGTTAAATTTTAAATTTATATATCTTATTAGGCCACTTACCTATCATTCCTACGTTGATTATTCACTAATAGATGCCCTACAAGGCATATTTCGATTGACAGCACATAATTTAAACAAAATACGATGGCAGGTAAAGATCTCACAACAATAATTTTAAAATGTTATATTATTGGATTACCACGCTGGACAGCGGCCTATTATGGGGATATAGATTCACGATTTATCAAAGTGCTATTATAATTTGTGATCTTCTCCCAACAAATAAATTAATGCCATGTATAACGTATGCATTGCTATAGTTGTAATTAAACAGAGATAATCTAAAAAAGGAATAAATAGGCTAAGATTTAAAATTAAGAAAGTAGTGATTACAAATTATGTTTTTGATTTAGTGACAAACTATTGCGGGGGTTAAATTTGCAAGGTTTACAAAACAGGGCCGGACTCAACCAAAGTTTGAACAATAATAAATAAACAAAACAATAAACACTTGCTTGAGTCCAACCCTGTTATATAAATCATGCCTACCTTGCTGATATAATCCCCCAATAGTTGACTACTAAATCAAAAAACTCCAGGTTTTTATTATCAATTTTAAATTGGTAGGTTAAAACTAACTTCTTCTATGTCAAACCTTTATCAATTGTGATTTGCTATTTACACGTTTAAAAATTTTAATATAACGTTGGACTAGATCGCCAAAAAGGGTTGAAAATCATATTCCTTTTTAGGGTTTTCAATGTAATTAAGAGTTGCGATGTGACATACTATTTTAAATGTTTCTGTTTTTGTTCTTGTCTATATATGGTCCTTTTTTATAATGTAATTTGTGTTTCCCTGCCAAGTAAGTACACAATAAGCACAATTTAGCAATTTTATATATTGCGGTGAACTTTTTTATTTTTAAAAACTTTTTAAATTAATAGTCTCCAAATTATTCAAGTTTTTTATTAAAAATGTTATATATTTATAAAGAAAATCCTTATAACGAAAATGTGAAGAAAATATTCAAATTGTCTCTGATGTGTATATTTTTGCTAAATTTCATATATGGCGTTTAAATATCTATACTTCTGGATTAACTTTGGTGTTTTTATTAAATTGATTAAATCGTCTCCTTTTTACCAATCTTTCATTGAAATGTTCTAAACGAAAGTTATTTCGTTGCTTTCAGGTAGCACTGAAGATGGCGAAAGCCGAAAGCGCTTTACTATGATTTTGTTCGATACATATTTGCACGAGATACAAAGTTTATACATCTCCATTTCACACCTCTACGTTCTCACAGCCAATTTCCCCTTTTTTCAAATATTTTGAGGCCTACTTAAAATATATATTCTGATGTTAATATGAACTAGATTACTTTTATTTATTTAATAACAATTTTCTATTCTAGACAGAAAACAGGTATTACTTTGTTTCTATTAGAAATCTATGTTTTCATAACGCTAAAGTTAAGAAAAATTAGGTAATTTTCCTCAAATATTTAAAAATCAATTATAGAAAATTTGTCTAGTTTTTACGCAAATTCGAAAAATTTAGTAAAATATAGGTCACTTAAAATTATAACAATTTTGATAGTATTATGTATATTTTTATTTGATTTCAATTGTTTTTCCGAAAATAAATTTAAATTCTACATAAAAATCCTAATTACTTTAATACTTCATTTTTGTCTATGCCTTATAACAAACAACGAAGACAGAAAGCATTTTTGCTCTGCTTTGGATTACCTTAAATTGATTGTCGAAACGGATTAACGAATCAAATTGACGCGTCACATCACACATAGTGAGTAGCCTGAGACATGTTTACATCCCTCGTAAAAGCGAAGTATTCTAATCGTGAACAGATCACCCTCCGAAATTTTTTCAGATCTTCACGTTTTAGCGGCCCTAAATTTCTCGATTCCGTCGGCTGTCTGTCTGTCTGTTCAAGGTATAGCTAAAAAACTACTTACCCGATTGACTTCAAATTTTGGCCAAAAATTAAGAGTCATATGGGAATGATCTGGTAATATTTTGGTAATAATCCAATATGGCGACTAAATGGCGGACTAGTGAAATGTAAAATATTTAAAATTTCAGCCTGAAAGAACTACTTAATTGACTGATTCAAATTGAGTGCCAAAACTAATTGTGGTATAGGGGTCACAAAATCGTGGTACTAATTCAAGATGGCCGAACAAAATAGTGGCCAAATAAAATGTTTGTAATCGTGAAAAAAAAACACCCTCTCAGGTTGTGCATATCTTCATGTTTTAGCGTCCCTAGACGCCCAAAATATGTTTCAATTTCAATTCCGTCGGTCCGCCTGTAGGTCTGTTTCTCTGCCTTTTTTTAAACTACTTACTAGATTGTTTTCAAATTTTAGTCAAAAACTAAGGGTCATATAGGAATGTCCTGATAATATTTTCGTAAAAATC